>JAUMHB010056293.1:0-15447 GCA_032359685.1 Pittosporum tobira
CTTGATAAGAACAGTAACTTGATAAATGATAACTAAAAAATATCTTTGACTTGATCAGCATCAGTAGGATTAACATCAACATTTTGAATTTTATTTAACCTAATATTTCACCTCCTTTTGGAAACGAAGTGTTTAATCACGGAGAGAAAGTGCTTGGAAGTAGTTAAGTAGAGTAGAAATCAAAAAAAAAAAAAAAAAATTTGATTGGTACGTACTCTGATACATGACGAGAATAAATTGGAACTCTTCGTTCGAAAGGGGATCATAAGTTCTCCTCATCTTTTGACCAAAAATATCAAAAGTTTACGAAGCTATAAAATTGGAGTATTATATTTTCATTAAGCAAACCGAAAGTGCAAATAGAAACACCTGTCATCTCAATGGATATACCCGTCCATTCGAATCACCATTGATTATAACTTCCCATAGAGTGAAATTAATCTAAGAGATTTAACATATATACACTGCAAATATTTGGCGAACTTTGATTATGTAGAAGAAGCCCAATTATTTCTTAAGTGACTTTGAGAGGTATAGAGAATTTAATTAGATAGCTTTGTTTTCTTCTAGAACTTTTATCATAGGGTTGTGCAGCTGCCTGAGATGATTCCATCGTTATTATCGTTATCCAAAAAGGGTTATGCAGGCGTTGGTGTGAGGTGCTAGCAAGTTCACTGTCGTAGCCACATGCCTTCTCTCTACCGGGCGCATGACGACTCTAACCTACCCCCCAAGGTTTTACCAGACGCTCGTTTTTTCATCCTCTTTCTTCTAATGAAGTCTGTATGTGTTTTTTGGGTTTTGCTAACCTCAATGGTACAACAGGTTAATGCTTCTTATAAATAAGTCGTTGCATTGTTGTCGCTTTCTTCAGAAGAAAAGAAAATTGTGATGTTAAGGTTGGCAAGTTTGGAGTTCTCCTCTCTTTTGGACCAAAAGGGATTAATAATCATTTAAAATTTTTGGGGTCTTGCTTGGTATGTTAGTTGAGGTGATGCAGGTTTTGTTGATAGAAATTAGTTTATTAAGCTTCTAAAGTTTGGATTATTTCAGCAGGACTTTGAGTTTGCACGCTATCGGCATCTTAGCAGGACTTTGAGTTTTTGCTAATCGTATCGTATCCTTGCCTGTGGAAGTCGGCGTATTGTTGGTCTTCTTTTGCACCTCGAGCCATGCAAAAAAAAAAAAACATGGTTGTTTAGGCAATACAAGAGATTATCGAAGAAATGGGTAGCTTTGATTGCTTTCTTATTGCATCTTTGAAGTGTCAACTTATTTCAGATTATTGAAATTTTTTGAATTTAGTGAGTGCAAACTTTGAGAGGGTTCGAATCTAGATTCTTCTCTACAAGTAGTTGTTTCTATCTTTGATGGTGAATTATGTTTGTGATGAAGGGCCACCTCTTGTAGGGTTGTCTCATGTAGGTTTGATAACCATAACCTTTATCGCATAATTATCCACCACAAAGAAACTTTACCATGTTGACAATGTATTTATAATAAATAAAAAAATAAAAAATATATATATATTGAGAAAAGACACAATATTAAATGTGAAGGGAGAAAAAAATTTCCAACTTTCTTTTTGTGTCACGTGTATATGAGGAGACGAATAACAAATATTGAGACACGTCTTGACTAATGACAAATATTAAGACGCACAAAAACATATGTAGCATCAGTATGTAAGGTGACTTTAAATATACACTCAACTAATATGAACAAATGGTAAATAATAATTCATCACTAAAATTTTTAAATAAAATTATTTTTTTAACTATCATTGTATAATATTTTCACACAATGTATCTTTTTCTATTTTTCTTCGAATTTGTAATTTTCATATTTAAGATTTGATATATTTATAGGATCTCTCATATAACATGAGATTCTTTTGCTCTTCATATGATGATTGCAACATAACAAAATTTCTGCTGAAAATATCAATTTTCTCCCTCTATATATTTACAAAAGTAAAATAGTAGCAACCATTTTAAACTAAGAAAATTACTTTTTTCATAAATTTTTTTTATTAATTCCCTAAGATTTTATTATGAATTTTATAACAATTTTGCTTATGCTCTAGAATTAAATGATAAAATCTCTTGCAGACTAACAAAATTTCTTGTGGAACAACAATAAGCTAAAATTAATTTTTAAGTCTAAATAATTTCACAATCATGAAAAAGTATTGAAAGAGTATTAATCATTTAATCCCTTAAGGATTAAAACTTTATTGTTTTGTGAATATAAATAATTCGACTTAATGACTTAAAAAACCCTCTAACTCTTCTTCAGTTATCAAAAAAACTTTTGAACTCCTAAAATTGCATCAAAAACCTTTAAATTCCTAAAAATATTTCAAAAAGTCCCTTGAATTGAATCAAGGTCTAACCATGGTTAAAAATTGTTTTACTGGCTGTTGAAGTAGCAACTCGCGTGGACCCAATTTCCTCTAAAAAAAAAGAAAAAAAAGTGGTTGATTTAATAAGTATCCCACATAATTCCCAGTCTCCAGCACATTGTGCTAGGGTTTCTTGTCTCTTCTATTTCTTTTGATTTCTCATATCAACGTAAAAATGGTTAGAACTTGAATGAAAACGACCCGAGCAAATATATGACTTTGGAGTAAGTATTGTCTCCTCTTTTTCTTCTGTTTTCTTATATTAACTCAAGTTTCTATGTGTTGATTCCAATAAGATCTGAAAAATAATACTCCATCCGTTTCAAATTAGAATCTCACTTTTTGACTTTTTTTTGGTCAAAATTAAAAATTTTGAAATTTAAGCATACATAGATATATATTTTTCAACTACAAAAATTAGAGTTTTAGTAAATTATATGTGTTTTTCTTGCCTTTTGAGTCAATTGGTTTGTTGTGTACTCAAATGAGATATGCTAAGTTTCTTATGCCCTTTTGAGTCAGTTTTTGGATGTACTTATGTTCACTAGTTAGTACCTAACTCACTAAAATTTTAGTAGTTTACTTTAATATAGTACTCTCTCCGTCTTAATTTAAATGTCTTAACATTTTTATAATATCTGACATGAGTTTTAAGATATTCTAAAATATAGTTATGCATTATATTTTTTATACTCTGTCCGTCTTGAAAACGATGAGTAAAATGGGTAAAGTACGTAAATTAAGAAAATTAAGTTTTTAGGAGAGAATATATTTTTTTGACAAAATTGTCCTTACAAGTGAATTTTATAATGATAGAGAGAAAAAAAATAGAGTTTTGATATGACATAAAGTGATGATAAGAAAATAATTATAAACTAAAAGTAGTAGATTAAGTCATTTTTTTTAAGACGATAAAAAAGGTACCTAAGCTCATTATTTTTAGGACAGAAGGAGTATTAATTTATTAAATACTCTCTTCGTCCAAGTTAGAATGACTTCATTTTTTGATTATGCTTGGTACAGAGTTTAAGATTCTTCAAAATCATACTTCAAAATTATATTTTAAATATTTTTGTATATTTGATATATTTGTGTGTTATACTTTCTAAAAAAGTTAATATTTTAAAAGATATATAATGTATAATTATGTTTTTAAAATGTTTTAAAACTCATGTTGAAAATTATCAAAAAATTAAGACATTTAAACTTGGACAGATGGCGTATATTGTAAAGTATAACATACAAATATATTTTATATACAATTTTTTTTCTAAAATACATTACAAGAAGACCATCTTTGAGTGTCTTAAACTCTGTGTAGCAAATAATTAAAATATTAAGATATTTAAATTGTGAGGGAGGGAGTATATAAATAAGGTAGGTAAAGGACACACAAATATTATGATTTTATTTAATATTATTTTATTTTAAAAAATTATATTGAAATGCATATTAGACATATATTATATATAAGTACATTCCATAATGTAATTATGTTCATCCCTTTAAATGAATATGCACTCATCTTAATAATATAATAATATTTGAAAATTGATGAAGTCCATTAATATCTAAGGTATGCAAAAAATGGTAGTTCAAATATAAAATAGTGTCACATAAATGCGAATATGTATAATTTCGTAACTGATTTATCGGAGAGGAAACATATTTAAAATATTGAAATATTTTATGACTTAGCATATTTGATTTTGAAAAAATAGTTAATATCTATGTGGATTGCTACTTTAACGGTTAACACAACATATCTTAATTGTTGTTGAGTATTATGTTCAACTCAAGGGGTCTTTCGAAATATTTTTAAAAACTTAAAAGTTTTTAATGTAATTTTAAAAAATTAAAGAGTTTTTTTTGATAACTTAAGAAGAATTAAAGAATTTATTGAGGTCATTACGTCTAAATAATTCATATTAAATTTCAATTTTAAAACTATAAAGTAATATGGGTAATGGAGGATTGGAGGGAGCATTAAAGTTCATTCATAATATTATCTGAAACCTTTTTTCCTCTTTTACCGAAGTATTCTATCTTGCCCTCCCTCCCGCAAAAAACCAAAAATGAAGACATGAAATTCAGCGACCAAAGATTGTGATTAACTCATCATCATCACGGTCTTCTGTCCCACGGATCTGCGTTCTTTCTCTCATCTGAAGCCCACCATCGCCAGCAAGCTGCTTTTTTCGGTTCGTTCTGTCCACCTTTTTCACTACACTTTTATCTTTATAGTCGTTAGCTGTTACCAAATTCTCTGGTCCAGGAGGTTTTTCTCGTGTTGGGTTTGTTATAAAGTTGTGATGTTTATATGGCTATTTTTCTGAATTCTTCCGATTGTTAATTTAGGGCTATTTGGGTCTTCTCTTTCCCTTGCTTAGTGTAATCTCAAATTAATTTGAGTTGATTTATTTTGATGTTATAGATAATGGGTTATGCAATTCATAAATTCTTTAATTGCTTGCTTCTTTGTATTGGCTGTTGTGATGTTTTAGTTTCATGTTAATTTTTGTATCTGGGTATTTGTTATACCATCTCTCTAGTTTGTTGTGCATCTCTTATTTTGTGTATATTGTTGACCAGTAATGAGGGATCATTTTGTGACATACTTCATCTCTTGAAGAGGGTATGGTTGTTTTCTTGGAGTACGCAATTTGGGTATTTTTAGCTTGGTAGAGCTTTATGGAAGCGAATTGGATGTGATATTGATGTGTATCAGAATGATTGTAGCAATTCTTGATGTATTTAATTTTATTTTAGTAAATGAGTGGGCTGGATGAGAACTAAAGTCAGTGTTGGTGCTTGATCTTTTAGAATCAAATGGAAACTTTGGTTCTTATTTATCCCAAGTTGGTTGTTGTAATTCTTGAGGCATTTAATTTCATCCCTCTATTGCGAATTTGAGATCTTGATGAATAAATTGCCTTGTTTTCAGAATTTGATTATCACATCTGGATGATGGCTCTTCAGGCTGGGGCCAAAGCAGGAAGGATGAATGAATCTGATGAGGAGGATGATATGCCCTTAGTTTTTAAACGGAGTAACCCAGCATCAAAACAAAATCAATCAAAACCAGAGCTAAAAAAGTCATCCTCTCAGAAGCGTGATGGAAGTTCCCCTAATAACGGTCAAGGCTCTACCATCCCAAAATCTAGGACAATTCCCTCCACCAGGGGCCCGCCAGTTAAAATCCCATTAGCAAGCCCAAAAGTATCATCTTCATCAGCTAGGGCATCACCATTGCAATCACCCAAGGCAAATTCGAAAGCCTCAACTTCTGATGGTGAACCAAACAGTGATTCTGAAGATGATAAACCACTGAGTTCTAGAATTTTAGCTGGGGCATCAAAGGGAAGCTCCAGCCACATTAGCAAAGGGCCCACCAATTCTGGTCCAATTTCATCTACATTCCGAAAACCAAGAGTAAAGGAGGAAGATTCAGAAGCTGAAAAACCCTTGTCTGCTAAGTTCCAGTTAAAGTCAAACATGAGCAACTCTTCTAAATCTGATGACAAGAAACCTCTTGTGTCGAAAAATCAGCAAAATGGTTCAGAAATCAGGGAAAATAAGAGATCACTGGTTGAATCCTTATCTTCAGATCTGTCATTAGTTAAAAAGCCAAAGCTTTCCAATGCATCTTTACCGAAAAATAGTACACAAGTATATGTTAAAGCAGAACAAAACGTCAAAGACGAGGATGATGATGAAGATCATGTTCCTATTTCCCAGAGGATCAAGAAGTCACCACTTAGTAAATCCTCTGATAGAAAGAAAGTGACAACATCTATTTCTTCTTCAGTTAGTAAAGTAAATAAAAACTCAATGAAAGTAACAAAGAAAACAACATTCTCTAAGTCGTCAAAAGTCCCTCCTGGCTCTGGTGAAGGGCAAAAATGGACAAACTTGGTTCACAATGGTGTCATTTTTCCACCTCTGTACAAGCCTCATGGGGTTAAGATGCTATACAAGGGACAGCCAGTTGACTTGACTCCTGAACAAGAGGAGGTAAATCTCTATCTCGCTTTCTCTCTTAATTACTAATAATGACCTTCTGAACAAAAGGTCAGTTATTGTGTCACTCCTGCAATCCTCGGGTCTTTTGGTAATTTACTCTGTATTGTATTGTAATTATTGCAGGTTGCAACGATGTTTGCAGTGATGCTTGATACAGAATACATGACCAAACCAAAGTTCAAAGAGAATTTCATGTCTGACTGGAAGAAGATACTTGGAAAAAACCACATTATTCAGAACTTGGAAGACTGTGATTTCAACCCAATATATGAGTGGCATCAGCAGGAAAAGGAAAAGAAGAAACAAATGAGTACAGACGTAAGTTAATTTGTATGAGTACAGACGTAAGTTAATTTGTTTTAAAAGTTCCAACATAGATAGCTTCAATATATATTATAATTTAGAAGTATCAAATTTGATCCAACAAATTTAAATGATAAGTGAAGGTGTTTATAAATTATGTATTGTTAACTGAAGGTATTTATGTATAATTATGTACTGTTTAAAATTTATTAATCTAAGGGTTCTTTGTGCAGGAGAAGAAAGCATTAAAAGAAGAAAAGATGAAACAAGAGGAGAAGTATATGTGGGCCATCCTTGATGGTGTCAAAGAAAAGGTTACCTACGTTGAATTGTATTTTTTTATTTTTTATTTTTTGATAAATTATGCTTCTTGTTTTTGGATCTGGGTTTTTCATATCTTGATCTAAGTTCATGCATTATTTTATTTACCTGCCATATAGAAATATATAATTGAAGATTTATTTTTAGTGCAAGTACTTTTGATAGAGCAGGAAAATAAAAATTAAGAAGGAATAAGATTAAGGAAGCAATATATTTCGGAATTTGGTTGGAGTAGTAGGTTGGCCTAGAAGTTAAGAAGTGTGTGCTTAAGTTTTTGTTCCAATGTTTTAGAAGTATCTAGGTTCTAGAATGGTCAGGGACTGTGATAAAACTGAATGGTAATAGGGGGCATCTAAATGAGCTGTCTAATCAAGTGCTTGGTTCTTATTAAATTAATCTCATGAGTCTTGTCTGGTGCTCGGGTCAGATGTTTTAGCATAACCTACTCAAAATTTGGCCTTCCTCACTAATACGGAATTAAGATTGTCCACTTTATATGCTGATATGCATATAGACAAACATATAATCTTGTCCCCAATCCTTGGATTTGGTCGCAGTGGCTGTCCAACTATGTGAGAACATTGTCCAACCATGGGATCTAATACCAAATCGATCAAAAACAGGATATTAAAAGATAGAAGTAAAAGAAATAATGGAGGCAATATCAAGGATGGAAAAGGTTGGAGTCAGTCGTCCTGGACTGATCTTAAAATCAAGATTCTGATACTAGAGCAATCAGCTATTGAAGTTGTAATAAACAACAGAAATACTCAGAATCTGAATTTTTCTCATTCTGTTTCCAAAAGAGTAATTAATTTTTAGACCTTAGATACTAAATGCAGTCTAGGGGCCAAACATACATATTAGAAAAAGAAATTAAAGGTCCTAGGGACTTTAGCTGACTGGTAACTGTGTTTAATGCTGGATGCATTATGGGTTTCTTCTTGTTTATCCTAACTTTGATGGCTGGTTTGATCTTATTCTAATCTCTGTCCAACGAGGTGGACTCCTCCCATTTTTTCATCCCTGATATTTCTCCCATCCATTCTTCTTTTTCTATAATTTTATATCATGTGGTCCTGGCTACATCAAGGAGCCGAGTCCCTCATTTTAGGCTTAATTATAATTTTGACCCCAAAATATACCCCCTTCTGGACCTAAAACCTAAAACTTTTAATTTTGATAAATCAAACCTCAACATCTTAATTTTACAGAAATTAAACCTTCTGACCATCGGAAAAATTATTCTTCGCCGGAGCAGGGGCATTTTTGGCAATACAATAAAATTAGAACTTAAACCCCCAAACAGAAAGTTTGATTTAAACCCCTAAAAAAAATAGTTGTTAATCTAAACCCCAGCTCAATCTTATTTTTAAACATTAATTAATGAAATCAATCCATGTAAAAAGTTTATAAATCATATTACTATTATAATAAATTAAAATAAAATAAATATTAAAAATTATCCATATGTATTCATTGATCCTCAATTATTGATTATTAGATATAAAAAGTTATTATGTTTAATTTTGGAACCCAAAATTTTATTTTATAAAAATTCTAGTACTTTATTTATTTAATTGATAAAATTCATATGAATATTGAATTATATTAGAATTAAAATTTATTATATGGATAATCAATACTACTATTTACATATTTGAGTTGGATTTCATCATTTATTATCATATAAAATAAAATTCAGAAAATAATTTATATAATTTATATAAAATAAAATTCAGAAAATAACTTTCTCTATACCGATCTACCAGAGCATTCTGCAGATCCTTAAAAAAGGACGTATATTATAGATTTGAGAAAAAAGAGAAATAGATGTTCATCATCACTATTAACACTAAATCTGCACCATAATCGCCGGAGTCTTCATAAAGAAAATTAAACACAAACACAGCACAGATCGAATATGTCGGAGTCTTCAGTAAGAAAACCCAATCATACACAAACACCAGCGGATCGAGTATGTGGCCACTTCATACACTGACCACAACCACAACCACAATTTTCAACTGCCATCGCCGTCGACAAACTCAACTGTTGCAACTCTTCACATCCTTGATTCCATCAACGGCTGCAGCAAATTAGAACTCCCCGTATCTGTTCACTCTTGTCGTCGGGACTGGTCCCAGAGAGAGATCATCGCCGCTACAAACAAGAAAAAAAATAGGGAAAGTTGTTGCCAACAGTCGCCACCGTTTGGGTGTACCACAATCACCACATCCGACCATATCTATAAAGAGAAAAATCTGGAAACTGAAAAGGGAAGGAGCTATGTTCAAAGTTTTACTCTCTGCCCTTCCTATGTGGATATGTATCAATTTTGGTGTTGTGTTCACTTAATTTTTGGACCTGGAAGTGAAATATAATTTTTTTTGGGCTAAGCTAAATATATATAAATAAATCAGTATAAATGTGTGTATGTGAGGCCTATCTTGTTCGCAAGAGATATGGTGAGAAATCCAATTGCAGAGGTGAAGAAAGGACTGTGTTTGTGTATGCCCGCAATGGAACTCAAGCTGCCATGTATAGATCCGCAAGGTTCAGATCAGATTCACGATAGAAAAAGACTAATTTGCCCTTAAATGACTATATTATCCCTGCATTTGCGAGGTTCACGTGTGTTTTGAACAAAAATTTCGAATTTCTGGCATCAGAAGGTTCAATTTGTACCGATTACTGATATTGAGGTTCGATTTATCAAAATTAAAAATTTAAGGTTTTAGTTCCAAAAGCGGGTATATTTTGGGTCAAAAGTATTATTAAGTGCTCATTTTATTCTCTCATTACTTTTGTAGCATTATATCAGAATCTGATCATGTACTACTGATGTGCAGATTGGAAACTTTAGAGTTGAACCACCGGGGTTGTTCAGAGGTCGTGGAGAGCATCCAAAGGTTCTTTTTGTTTATTCTTATCTGCTATAGATTCAATGGTTCTGTTGTATTGTGTTTGTTCAGTCTGTTAATATTTACAGCAAGTTTATGAATTTTCATCCAGAAATTGCTGACAGTTTTCTTCTTCTTTTTTTTCTCATTTTTTTTGAAATTGCTGCAGATGGGAAAATTTAAAAGACGTATTCGTCCAAGAGACATTACTATAAATATTGGAAAGGATGCGCCCATTCCTGAATGTCCAATTCCTGGGGAAAGGTTGCAACTCCTCTTTCTACTCTTTTTTTCCCTTCCCATTATTGGCTTCGAAAATAAGAAAAAAAATTATCTTTTTATGTTTGTTTTCTTATTATAATTATGTATTGTTGCAATTTTGAATTTTTGGCAGCTGGAAAGAAATTAGACATGATAATACTGTGACTTGGTTAGCCTTTTGGAATGACCCAATCAATCCAAAGGAATTTAAATACGTATTTCTAGCAGCTAGTAGTTCCTTGAAAGGACAAAGTGACAAGGAAAAATATGAAAAATCAAGGAAGTTAAAGGTGTTTCAGATACTTCTTTTTATTAGTTTGTAGTGAGTGTTTAGCTATATATTTCTCAAAGGAAAAAAGACCTAATAGGTTAATATTTTGGTTATTATTTTATTTAATTCCAGGGATACATAGAAGGCATCAGAGCAGCTTACACTAGGAATTTCGCTAGTAAAGATGACACAAAGCGGCAAGTAGCAGTGGCAACGTATCTAATTGACAAACTAGCTCTGAGGGCAGGCAATGAGAAGGCATATAATATTTATGATTTGTTTTATTTGAACTATTTCTGATTCTTCCTACCTCACTTTTTATTTAGTTTTCCAAGTGCTTTAGTGTATTCTAATTGATTCTTGGATATCTTTCTTCTCACAAATATTTGGTGTTTTGCAGGATGATGATGAGGCTGATACAGTTGGTTGTTGTACACTGAAAGTAGAAAATGTTGAACCAAAGCCTCCAAATATTTTAAAGGTCAATATTTTATGTCTTAGAGAGCACCGTGTTGATCATCAATTAACTGATTCGTTTCTACTGCTTTGAAACCTAAAACTTCGTCTAGAATTTCAGAAAAAAAATTTAAAGTTGTTGAAATCCTAAATGACTTTCGTTGAAGTTCATTAGTTCACAGAAATTTGTAAGCTCCTGCAAGTTATTGTAAGTGGTAACAATTTGACTTCTTTTGATATTCAAGTTTGACTTCCTCGGTAAAGATTCTATTAGATACATGAATGAGGTTGAGGTTGATCTACCTGTGTTCAAGGCGATTCAAGATTTCCGAAAAGGTCAGTCAGTGAGCCTTTCATTTGTATACAGATTTTGGCATTGTGTATGGAGCTGCTGATTATGCTCCTTATAATTTTCAGGAAAAAAGGGAGGTGATGATCTATTTGATCAGATAGATACAAGTACATTGAATGCGCATCTGAAGGAATTGATGCCTGGCCTCACCGCAAAAGTTTTTCGTACATATAATGCATCCATAACATTGGATGAGATGGTAAGATGCAGGATAGACTTGCGTGCACTTGGCTTGTAAACTAAGGCTATGTTTGTTTGCAAGGATTATTGTCCTGGGATTGTCATCCATGTACTATAGTCCGTGGACTAATAAATGTTAGTGCTATTTAGTCCATTATATCCTGATGTTTGTTTAGAAAGGGATTTATAGGTAGGATAAGTCTAAGGGTATAGTGGGCATTATTGGAAAAGGTTAGGGCTATGTTTGAGTTTAAATTTTTACTCCAAAGTCAAGGGATTTTAATAACCAAGGATATGTGAAATTAATTAGTACCCTACTTTGGGGTATTATATTATCCCAGGACTATTATCCAAGTAGCAAATTCATACCAAATGATGGACTAATCTCATGAAAGGATTAATTAGTCCTGTTCCATACATAATCCGGTGAAACAAACATAGCCTAAATATTCATTCAAGCTCAATAAAATGAAATGTGACAATAGTTTTATCTTTCAGCAAAGTTCTGATGACAGATTTTATTCTTTTTTTTTGCAATCCCTTCTCTTCTAGCTTCCCCTTGGATTTTTCGTTTTCTGATTTTCTTCTGTTGGCTGATATCACAGTTGAGTAGGGAGACCAATGGTGGAGATGTTGCTGAGAAGGTTGTGGTTTATCAACATGCAAATAAAGAGGTGAGAGCCAAGCCATATGTGGAAAGTTTCAGTAATCTAAAAAGTTATTTTAAAATTTGTTGTAACAACAAATCTTGGGTGCGTGCAGGTAGCAATTATTTGCAATCATCAGCGTAGTGTCTCAAAGTCTCATAGTGCACAGATGTTGAGGTTGAACGAGAAGATGGACGAGCTAAAGGTACTGAGAAAAGGGTTGTGTCCTTTGATTTTTGATTTTTTTCCCCCATGTTTTTTGAGTGCTTAAGTGGTGTCTTTTTTTTTTTCTTTCTTTTCATAGGGTTTTTTGGAAGAGCTGAAAACAGATTTAGCTCGGGCAAAGAAAGGAAAGCCTCCACTGAAGAATGCTGATGGGAAGCCAAAGAGGAACTTGAACCCTGAAGCGTAATAGCTATAGTGGCTTTGTTAATAATGTTTGAATTTTTGGTGGATGTGTCATCTAGTTGCTAATAGGTAACAGTAAACAATATGCAGGTTAGAGAGGAAGATTGCGCAAACTAATGCAAAAATTGAAAAGATGGAGCGAGATAAGGAAACCAAGGAGGATCTGAAAACTGTGGCACTGGGTACGTCAAAGATTAATTACCTTGATCCGAGGATTACAGTTGCATGGTGCAAGCGTCATGAAGTTCCTATTGAGAAGGTAAATAACATAGTATAACAAATTTAATCAGAAATGAATGATGATGCTTTTACTAATTCTAAATGGTAGAGCTTCTTTTTATTATGGCAATGGAACTATTTTCGTTCTCAGGGTGTTTCTTAACAGTGAATTTTACTAAAAAACGTTGTTGGTTAATTTCAATGACAATGCAGATATTCAACAAGTCTCTTCTTGCAAAATTTGCTTGGGCCATGGATGTTGAACCCAGCTTCAGATTCTGAAATTTTGCCGCCCTGCAATTATCTCTACGTTGAGGATAGACATATCTTTTATACTTTTATTTCTCACAGAAATTTCTTGTTGTATTGAGCATCTGAACCGGATTACGAGGCGAACTGCCTTCCATATTTGTTTTTTTTCTTTTAAATATATACAAGGATCGTGAGAAGCTGTCACAAGAATTTTCTGATACAACATTTTTTTTTTCCCAATTGTATTACTAACATGCTTACTGTCAGACTCTCGAGTATAAATGATGATTCGATTTCATTTCTGGGAGTGTACATTCAAATTTGCTGTAAATTTGATAATTTTTGTGATTTAATGTATCAGAAGAAAAATGATTGGAAAGGAAAAGTACCATGCATGTAGTATTTGGTGATGTGAACAGATGACTCTCTGTATGTAGGGAGAGCATGTGACTTGATTTTTGTATCGCAGGTTTCTGAGTCAGACCAGAAAACGTTGCAGATTCACGTTGGCAGATTTGGAGAAAGAGAGCTAGATGTATTGAGCAATACAACGAAGGAAGAATAAATTGAGAGGTAATTTTGTACTATTTCAATTTAATTGTTAAAAGTCTCAAATTTTATATTGTGAGATTTGAGAGAGTTTTTGTAAATTTATTATTATTGGAATAACAAGATATTCTGAGTTTCGTACGTGCATTATTTATATATTTTTAATAAATATTTTGTCATTTTATTTTATTTGGGTTAATTGCATAAGTCGTTTTTACGACTAATTTATTGTTTGGTAGATCAATTATTTGTTTGAAAAATTATTATCTAATTTTATATTTAATTTATCTTTAACAAATAAAGAAAACATTATTTACAATAATAAAAAAATAAAATAAAGTAACACTACTTTTAAAGTCTAGACTTTTACGTTTGACTTTCAACGCTTTCCGATCTATACGGCGGCTGTAGTATGTATGTTGCATCCTCCCTCTTTTGACTTCAGCATTGAGTGCTGCCAGATCAATTCATATTTGCAGTTCTTCGATGCATGAATATTGAAAATTAAAAAATTTAAAACATAATTTTGATTCCGTCAATTTACTCCCAACACCAAACCGGGAATTTTTACTTTTTGGAAAAAGTTAAATACTCGAGAGTCTTACATTTATAAATAATCAAATAAATAAAATTATTTATATCATAAAGTTGGAAAATAATTTCGTCGTATTTTTTTTTTTTTCAACATATAGAAGCAATGTTGGTAATAACTTTTTAAATTTTTTTTTTTTTTGCGATAATTAGAAAATATTTTTCTTAAACTCCAGAGAAAACCTAAGAAAGGAATATAATAACTTCATTTCTTTATCTCGTAGTATTTTATACCTTTCTTTAAATTAAAAAATATTTTAATGTCAAAAATATACTTATAATATCCGCTTAGGCGCAAAGCAACGGCAAAGGGGATAATATTAAGGGAAGTGGCAAAAATGGCAACAACATGACCCCAACGCCATCGCCTGGAATCTTCCCCAAAAGCACGTAACTCCCTCCCCCGCATCCTTTTGTTTCTTTTATATACGCCTTTTCACAAACACCTAACCTCGCTCTCCATCTATTTTTAGCCTACCTCTCTCGTCTCTCTTATTCCGATCTTTCTCTCTCCGTCATTTTCTAGTTTTCGCGTATGTTTATCTAATATGATATGCAATTTCTGGATTATTATAGTATTCGAACATTTTAAATGATTTGTGTTTTTTCTATGTAGGTGATCTGAGTTTTTGAGCGATTGATTGATTGATTTGTTTTTTTTTTTTTCGTTTTTTATTAATTAATCAATCAATCGCTCACCAACTGTTTGATAAAAGGTCCGGCTGAAAAAAGAGATAATATGGCCGAGGAGCAGAAATGGCAAGAGCCCGGAGGTCACACGCTGTGCGCCAACAACTGTGGGTTCTTCGGCAGCCCAACAACGCATAACCTTTGTTCTAAATGCTATAAAGATCATTGCGTCAAAGAACAACAGTTATCGGAGGCTAAGGTCGCCGTAGAGAAAAGTTTGACACTGCCCAAATCTGAAGCGGAATTCTCGGCCTCCGCCTCCTCGGTTTCTCTGGCACCTGATCCGGTCATTTCGGCTGAAAAGCCTCCGGTGGAGGCGGCTGTGAAGCCGAGCAGGTGCGCGGCGTGCAGGAGGCGCGTGGGGCTGACGGGGTTCACTTGCAGGTGCGGGACCATGTTTTGTGGGACCCACAGGTACCCGGAGCAGCATGCGTGCACGTTTGATTTCAAGGCGTTGGGGAAGGAAGAGATTACGAAGGCTAATCCGGTCGTGAAGGCCGACAAGGTTCAGAGGATTTGATGAAAGCTTATGGTAGCCGTTGATATGATTGTTTGTTTAAGGAATGGTTGATCGATCGGACGGTGGGGAGATGACTTGGGTGGGCGGGTTGGGTATC
>JAUMHB010056304.1:0-11196 GCA_032359685.1 Pittosporum tobira
TCACTTCTCTTAGAGATGCAAAAGTAAAAATAAAATAAATGGAGCAGTAACAGATGGTCAAAATTCAAAGTTACATATTTTACACGTTAATGATGATTTCCATATATTCGAGTGAAAAAATTGCTCACCACAAGCTAAAAGTATTAAATGAGTTGAATTTATGTTTAAAGTTTAAATTTAATTAAAAAATTATTTACTTTAATAATTCAAGTTTAAATTCGATAAGTTCAATTCATTAAGGTTTGAAAATATTAAATATTACAAGTTATTCATTAAAAATTGTTTAAGTCACCAATTACTCTAATAATTTAAATTGTTAGAAGATAAACTCAGCTATATATTTATGTCTATAACACTTTCCCTTCATTTGTAATTTGTAAGTGTACTCAAATCAAAGTGGTTCAAACATCACAATTAACACGTGTCAAATTGAAGTGCTCATGCACTACATAATAAACGACAATTTGACTATGATTCGAACTCAAAGACCTTACATACCATGTTAAGTCACCAACTATTCAATCTCAACTCCACGAAATGCTCGTTTACCTAAATAATACAAACTTAAATTCAACAAACTCGACTTCTTTAACCCCTTGCGGCCTTACGCATAGGCTAAGGGTGCCTCCCCACACAAGTGCAGTTAGAACGAAACAAAAATAGGGAGGGGAATGCCGTCTCCTCCCGTGTTTTTGTACAACAATTCATATTGATCACGATATGCATTGGAAACAACTTTTATCAGTAGTCCCTCATTATATTTGCAGGAAACATTTAGTATACGAGACTTTTGAAAATTCTCTTAAAACAATATTCAAAGTTTATATTGTGAGAAAAAATTGAAATAACACAATATTTTTGAAGCATGAAAATTTTGCAAAAATGAGTCAGTTTTTTAAACAGAGTGAGTATTACCTGGTCAAACAACGGAAAACTTTGTGGATTCCCCTTTAAGTTAAAGTAGTCACTTGTCAAACCCTTAAATCAGCTTTGACAATACATTCAAGAAGAAGCATAATAATGCTAATAGGGAGCCTCAATAATTCACTGGGCTGAACATATAGAAGAAGAGAACTTGCAAGTTAACTAGTAGCGTATGACAATTTCCCGATTAGGTAGTCTCAATTTGATGAAATTTACTTTATGGGGAAAAGAAAAATGGATGCGAAAGAATTTTTAGGTTAATTATGATTATCTTATTCATTCATTTTTTATAACGTTGAACTTGCAGCCACTAACCACCAAGTGCACGCAATAACTCGCCAACTAGAGAAGTTATGATTATTACTCCACTGAAAATTTTTAGAGATGAGTTTGTAATAGATTTACATGGTATGGGCGCTTTCAATCATTTCACGAACCTCACTAACTACCAAGTATGCTTTGTGGCCTCCAATTACCTCAGCCTGTTTCTTGCTATCCTTCCACAACTATCAAACAGTCCATGATGTCATTAGTGCGTGATAAAGGTATAAATTATTTAATGTAACAAGAAGTAAAAAAGTAAAATAAAAACAATGAATCAAATGGAATACCTGTATGGTTGGCATTTTCTGCTTGGTTTAGAAGCCGCAACAATTCGTACAATGAAAAAGTTGATTAAAGTGTTAATACTGCTGCAAACTTAATTGGGGAAAGCAAGGCAGAGCAATTGCATGCGCACATTAAAGTAGTTGACTAAGTTTACGATGTACTCAATCCTAGAATAATAGGTTCCAAAACGGTTAATGTACTTTTATCATCTTTATCTCTTACTGCACAAATTATATTTATGAAACTGAAGTTTCCCAGAGGAGGGAAACACAAAAAGGTAGAACCCAAAGTGGATCCTGTTCATTCAAGCATTATGGTTTCAGATGGGGTAAAAAGTGCAGGCCAACACTGAAAATTCATTGTTGTAATGTATATTTGTAAGCTCACTAATCACTACTGTAATGAAAACATATTTCGCATTGAAAATATTTATCAGTAAGGAGAAACTTACAGTGACTCCCGCACGAACCACAAGCTTGTGTGGAACATTGTTGACATCAATGCAATAGAATCGTATCCTGTTAATCAAAGATTTCAGAATTGTAACATGGGTAAAAAAAATAAGATGATGCACAATGTAATACTTGTAGCTCTATTCGTTTTATTTGCTCATCACTTAATTTAAGAAATTAAAATGATCTGAAAATTCTTGAAGCAATCATTATGAGTGGAAGAGAGGATGAGGTGATGGACTCTTAACCATTTGTGTGGCTGTAAGAAATATGTAATGAGAAATTAATAAAGCTCGACCATAATGAAGATAAAAAGAATTGGAATTCTAAAACATTAGAACAGCCCATGAATATCTGGATCAACGCTGCCATTCTTATTTTCAAAAATGCAGAAAATAAGAGTGAAATACAATGTCAGGGAGGAGAAATTAGGTCTGAATGATATAATTGAAACTTATTGTCTAATTAGATGAGCTGAGAACTTGGAGCAGCAATATATACAACTTAAAAGATTAGTAAGCACCATCTGAATTCCCTGTATGAAACTTAATTAATGGAATTGATATTGGCATTTCACAACTTGTTATTGATACTCCAGCTTTTGTCACGATAGACAAAAGTATATATCGTTATGGCATTCTTACCATCAAGTGCTGACATTTTCATCTCCCCACATGTAAAGGATATTTTTGACTTTGTCATAAAATATGGAGTACCAAGGACAATTTTGGAATGCAAATATCACTACCCTCTGGTTAAATTAAAATAAATATAAGATGCAGGTATTTTTGAAACTGTTAAGTTTACAAAAATCAAAGTCCTATCAGAATTCACATGTACCTGATAAATATGTTCTTGAAAGAAAAAGGTCAATCCCACTATATATTATGACATGGATATGTCCCCTAAATTATTAGCTATAACATTTGAGTAACACATCACAATGTACATGCATTTTCCTAAGTTTAATTCTTAGATGTTATCAAGCTTTTCCTTTTGCATCATGAAGCATCTACATGTTCTGATCTAACATAATTAAATAAAATTTCAACAATGAGCCTCTCGGGATTTGCTTCTACTTATTAAGATTTTTCAATTGATTAAAAAAGAAAGTTTACAAGGAAATAATAGATGTGGGGGATGTTTGGTTCTTAATCTTATGAATCTCTTTGTCTGCGGACTTACGTAATCTCCGCGGAGTGACCTTAAAACACTGGATTGGTAGATTCCTTGTGGGAATAAGCATAAAATCTATCTTTTCTATCATTTTATTACTTCTGCACTTTGTCCTGCATCAAATATAAGGACTCTTCAAAAGCACAAAGATAAAAACACTTGCAAAGAAGAGCTGTCTACAAATATCATAAATATATGATATAAAAACTCAAACATGCCCCAAATGCAGCAGTCTGCATAGAAGCTAATAATGCATTCTCGCACAAGAAAGGATCAATATAAAAAAATATCCTGGAATTTTTTCTCAAATTAATTAGATTTTTTATTTCTTTTTTGCATAACTTGAGTAATACAGAATTTGCACAATCAAGGGTGCTGAATTGAATATCTCTCAACATGCTCCATAGTAAGCACTCGGCAGCAAATGGGCTCGCTTTTTGACAGGAATTTTTTCCAGCATGACCAGTTCTAGAAATTAACTTTAGTAAGTAGAAGAGAAAGGTAATCTGACCTCGGATAATAGTCAGCTGCCAATTTCTCCAATTTTGGTTTCAAATATATACATTTCCTGCACCAGCTTGCCATCCTACATATCCAAGTAACTTCCTAACTCAGTTTAAGCTTCCATCAAAGTGAATTTTCATGAAAATTTGAGAAAGAAGCAAATTACAGCATCAGATGCCTCCTAAAATATAAGTATACACACGTGTACCTTGACAAACACATGCAAATATACATATGTAAGGACATATCACTCCACATTCTAATTTGTAGCAAGAGACATTATATGCATACTTACAGCATCCAGTTTACATATCACTCAATCTGAATCTTCTTTCACAGCGTCCAGTTTATCCAATATACTCCCTCTGTTCCAAATTTAGATATAGTCTTGAGTTCTATCAAACTACGTTTGTGAAATCCTAAAAGTCATATTATGATATAAATTTGCTAAATTTTCAAAATTTCAAAGTTTGTACATAGTAGTATTTTATTTAGTTTAAAACGTTGACTTTTACATCAATCAAAATAAAATAAATTCACTTCAAATTTGAATTTTAGAATTTCACAAATGTACTACATAAAAATGGATAGGTATCTCTAAATTTGGAACATAGTAAAATTTTTGTCCTAACATTTTTCTGAGTTCGTAAAATACAGGTGCCAACCAATAATGAAACTGAAAGTACTATCTTAAATTCTATAGAACAATGATGGATACGCCTCCAAAGGAAATAGAAGGTGGGCTAAGAAACAAAGAAACCAGGTCAGAGTTTAATAAACTGAGGCACATTAACTGTAGCAATGTCAATGGAGAAGTTCCACAATAACAGTGGCAAGCTTGACCCTTCAAGAATGAAGAACCAAGGTTGGTGATGAGATATATACTGGAGATACTTCAACTGATCCAAACATGGGATTATTCGTAATGTTAAATATTTATAGCATGGTTTACAGAGCGTACCCTGAGCATACGAGGATCACAAATTAAACAACTTCCAGACATCAACCACCTACATATATTCCACACGAACCTATTCCAGTGTGAATCCAGCCTCCGCAATGTATGTCGTCGTTTCGATACTTTAGCAGGTGCAGTAAAATGCAGAGCATTTAACACG
This sequence comes from Pittosporum tobira, assembly GCA_032359685.1. Lineage (NCBI taxonomy): Eukaryota > Viridiplantae > Streptophyta > Magnoliopsida > Apiales > Pittosporaceae > Pittosporum > Pittosporum tobira. The sequence goes on from JAUMHB010056304.1 coordinate 4,784, forward strand.
TGTCCTTTCCAAGGTACCACGTGCGACTTTGTCTTGCCCTTTAGAAGGCCCTGATACGTTCACGGAGAGGCTTTGTGTTAGGGAGTTAGCCCTTTATCTCTAGCCACCAATCCAAAAGCCCATGGAGGTCCGAGGAGTGGTATGAACAACCATAACAAGCCCGGAAGCGAGTTTACCTACTTCTACTCGTACACTAGAGTACGTACAGCTGGGCCATTGGTCCATGGACCCTTTCTCACCGACCTCAACTAAACTCTTATACTCCAATAAGTTTTCCAGAGTTTCTCTAATATCTAATATAAATAGAATCATCCAATCTATCATCTGATAAAGGCAGCATCAGGATTTATTTAATTTAGTATTTCAACTCCCTAATACTGCCACATGAATTCTTGCGAACTAACACATCAATGTAATATCTATTATTAGTACATGTTTCCTATTAGCAGTGGCATTCTATAGAAGCAAATACAAACAGTATCAGATAATGATGTCATAAAACACAACGATAGCTATTTAAAAAAATATCAGAAAAAGGATATCCACCTGGAGAATCAATATACCAAACTAAAATTGAAAATATATCCAACCAAGTTTTGATCCTGATGGTTAACTACATTGAAATCCCACTTTTCATTAAGTACTTTTAACTTTTCTAACAACAAACTAAATCAACCTACTCAATAACTAACTAAATAACCTAAAGCTCCACATTGTGAAATACTCCCTCCCTCCAACAAAACTTGGCCCTAGTTGGTGAGGTCAAATTGACCATTTTAAAATCAAATTTATACTATTTCTATCAAGATATAGGTGGCACAACTATCATCATAAGAAACTATATACTCCAAATGTTTATGAATTTGGAAACTTAAATCAATACACTTATTTATTAATTAGAAAAATTGTCAATTTGACCCCCCCAAAAAAAGTCAAAATATGCATACCATAAAATCACGACTGATTCCTCGAGCTGGTGTGCCTCTGCAATCACCCGATCGTACTGGCTTTCGCTCGAAATAAGCTCCAGCTCCACTGAAACAGGAAAAGAATCCAACCCCCCTGGAGCAGACCCTTCTTCGCTATAACTAGCCAAAGCCTTAATATTCTCTCCTCGGACTCCACGAATTTTCTTTGAGTGAGCCAAATAATTGGGGACGACAAAACCCATTTTGTAGATTAAATTAGGATGAACGATGGGTAACCCAGTAAGGTCGGATTGAAAATGAAGTGATTTAGATGGACATATCGATATAACATTAGACATTTCAATTGAAGGTTTGCTCTGTGTGTGTGTGTATATATATATATATCTCTATGTATCACGATAACATTGTATTGAAGAAAAAGGAATTGAGGAAACGGGTTTGAAAGAAACAGAGTGCTCTGCAAACTTGACTGAGAAGAGGCTTTAAAACTGTTGACGGGGAGTTAAGAGGAAGGAGGTGAATGTTTATTTTGGATTAATAGTACGTATTTTATTGTAAATGGATCCTTAAAAAACATTGAAAACATGGATTATTTTAAAATATTATTTATTAATTAAATAAATTATAAATTTAAAAAATATATATTAATTAAAATTTTTAAATAAATTAAATATATTATTATATTTAATATATAATTTTTTTAAATTAATAAAAACAAACACTTATATTTTTATTTTTCTTAAATAAAAAAAGAAAAAAGACAACTGACGACGACTTAGCCTTTGATCTGATCACCGGAGACTTTTAATGGAAGCATTTTACATTTAAATGCTAGGAGACTTTAAAATATTTTTGGCGTGCGTGACTCAGCCTATAAATAAATAAAATAAAAAATAAAATTTCACGTGAAATGTTTTATTTTTATGACTTACATGATGTGTGTTCAATATAATATGTAAAAATATTTTATAAGTAATTTATAATATAAATTTTCACATCTAAAAAAATAAAATAAATTTATATCAAATTTAAATTTTAAAATGTAAAATATATATTATATTAAAACACATAAATATTTTTATTTTTAAAACAAATAAAGGATAAAATATTGGGATTTACCTTCAAAAATGCAAAACGACGAGTCTTAAATACAGGAATGTCACACGGATGTGTATGAAAGAGTACCATTCCTGAAGATGTAGCAGTTTTTGGTTGGTTATACTCCGCAATACATAGGCTCGATCTATTATCATAACCAATCACAATCACAGTCAACCACATTCTTTTCTGTCCTTTTTTTTTTTTTTTTTTTTGTATTAATCTTTTGTCACCTTAGCCTACTGAATCAAAATAATACTCTTATCCATTCTAAAATTAGCCTAATGATTTTTAATATAATAATTTATTAAATCTCAAAATTCAAATTTGAAATAAATTTATTTTATTTTATTTGGAATACGCCATAAACAAACCATCAAACACAGCTTCTGTTGGTCAAGCAGAAATTTCAAAATTGATTCGAGATTTGAGCTGGAAACACAAGGAACATAAGAGTAAAACTTGTAGAGACCAGGCTACACAAGTACTGACCAAAGCGCGGAAGTCCTCATAACAAAAACTTCTCTTACACTAAACCGAAAATATTTAGACAAACTGTTCAATGATCGTTGATACAGCCGAGTAGGTTCCAAAAGCTGATGAGATGGTGCCGACTGTAATAATCAATATACAAAGAAAACCCTGCGAATAGAGAATTAAAAAAAAAATGTTAAGAAAGGTAATTATGGTAAGCTCCATATACAACTAAGATCTGCAAACTCAAATTCTAGCAATCTTGCTCAATGACAATCATACTCTTGTTTATTGCAGTAACAACAATTACCGCAATAAACTTTTATCTGGGATGTATGCCCGCAATCATGGGTTTTGAGAGCGAAACTAGAACACATAATTACAAGCTGTAATTATTTCATGAAGTCTTGAATAAGTGGTTAAAAAAAAAACTTGTTACAAGTGTTAAGGAGGGTTCTTTAAGATGGTAATTAATTTCTTTGGCGGGTAGTAAAACAATGTTTATGCTGTTTGCATGCAAATTTTGTTCAAGTCCTCAAATACTATACATTAATCTAAAGTATTGGCAATACCTGTAAGCGGGTGACTTTTTCCCTCACGATGCTCAGGAAGCAAGCACAAGGAAGTATCAAGCTCTGAAAATAGAAAATTTGATTAACATATGCAAATATGATTATTCTGATATGGCTAAAGCAATAAACTACATAAGTATCTAAAGTCTAAAAAAGAAATTGGTTATTGATAACATAACAGAACTTACTACTAGCATCGTAAGTAATGATCCAATCAACGCCATCACCAGACCTGTAAAATAAGGAAGGAATATTCTATGTTCATGAATTGAAACTATCAGAGCAATTATATCATATGTACTTTGACCTAAACTTTTAGATGGAGCATTAAAATATTCATATAAAAAACTTGCACCAGAAAAACAAGGAGTAAACAATGATAAGACTTACCGAAAAAGGGAACGGTGAGGCCCACAATTAAAGTAGAAACCACCAATGCTGTTCTAATCAGAATCGAGTATATTTGAGATTTGAGATGGTCAAACGGTATCAATTCTTCCAAACTCATGGCCACCGGAGAGATGGTTAATGCAAACGTGCTTCTTATTAAGGAGAACATATATATATATATATATATATATAGGGTACAATGCTAAAAAGCTTAAAACTGACTGCTGCCCAATTAATTTTGCTCGCATATCATTTTTTCCCATCCTACAGTTTAACCAAGTCATGGAAGACAAACTTAAAACTGAAGCAATTTTTAGTTTATGTACCTCATGTTCTTAGTAGAGAAAAATTTTCTTCCCAATGAAGCGCTAAAGAATTATTTTAGGATTAAAATGAAAAAAAAAAGGATATTTTGTAAATGGATTAACCACCTGCAAAAGAAAAATATATATATATATGAGATATAACTTTGCAAATAAATGTTCAAACCCACTATGATATGTAACAATTACGACATTGAAAGATGAAGTTCAGTATGCAGAATGACCCGTTTTAGGCACAACAATACTAGACTAGCTAACTAGGTAAGGAATTTCTCATATACTTGTTCAATGGCAACTGTGCTTTACTGAACTCCGAGTATCTTTAAATAGAATTTGAAAGGACAGCAATGTGCAAAAAGCACAATCAGGGGCATATTAAAAATGCAAAAACAAAAACAATGCAACCATACGAACTATAATTAACAAATCAAAGTTTCTAATTGTCTTACGGTAGTCCAAACAGCAATTTTGGAGCCTAGCAAATCTTGGGGCATATTAAGAGTGAATTGTGACTCTGTTGATTCGCCAAACATCAAGTAACCAGCCACGGCAACTCCAGCATACAACAACGTACAAATACTAAAACTGCATTCAATATAGATTTCAAGTCATGTAAAAGAAAAGTAGAAGGAATTCTATACAACACTCTTTCTTGTGTTGTAATGAAGTCCTTTAAATTATTGGAACGATTAGTACATAACAGATACCCAATTTTGTTTAAGTGATTTTTAGTTTATTTTTTACCCTAAATACGTACTCCCTCCATCTCGAAAAACAATGAGGCTGGTACCATGTTCGTTGTCTCGAAATAAATAATTTGGACACATATTTCAATAAAAGTATATGATGTACGTTTAAAAAAAAAAGAATTTTATGGGAATACTCAAAGTTTTTGTAACTTAGAATTTTTCTCTCTCCTCAAAAGTAACTACTAATAGTCGCTAAACACCGTTACATCAATAGATGAGATGAGAGATGCCCGAAGGCTTGATGTCAGGAGTCAAGATACGCTTACAGAGGGATAGTTCTTAGTTATAAAATTCTCAAAGTTTTTGTGGTTTAGAATACTCAAGGTTTTTGTGGCTTAGAATGACTAGTGTTTATAAAATTCTCACTAAAGTTCTTTTTAGGCGCTTGGAAGAAATATTGGCAGAGACTATGTCTGAGAATCAAAGTACTTTTGTTAGTGGACAATAAATTTTGGATGTTGCTTTAGTGGCTAATAAGGTTGTTGAAGATGATTCCCATAAAGGTCGTCAAGCGATAGTTCTAAAGTTGGACTTTGAAAAAGCTTACGATAAAGTGTGTTGGAATTTCTTGGATAAGGTGATGGAACAAAAGGTTTGGAGGTAGATGGTGGTCTTGGATTCGTGGTTGTTGGTCTTCTTCATTTTGTTATGTCATCATTAATGGAGAGCCTAGGTCTTGGTTTTAGGCTTCAAGAGGTTTGCGACAGGGTGATCCGATATCTCATTTTCTCTTTATTCTTGTGGTTGATATGTTAAGTAGAATGACAAGAGTGAGGAGTTTGGTTTAGTGACGTGGTGCGCTATCGGAAGGGAAGGTCCTATTTTTTCTCATGTTCAATTAGCTGACAACACCATTTTGTTCTTGTCGAAGAAGGAAGGAGGTCTCTAGAATGTTATGTCCATTTTAAAAGATTTTTTAGAGTGTTTCTATCTAAGCTGGGATTAATTTAGAAGATAACTCTTTGGATGTGTGCCCCTCCCTGATTGGTTGTGAGGTGCACCCTCTCCCCATGACTTATCTTGGGGTTCCTTTAGGAGGGAATCCCAAATTAGCCTCTTTTTGGGACCCAGTTGTTGAGTAAGTATCTAAGAGACTAGATTGTTTGAAGGGTGCATTATTCTTGCTTGAGGGTAAGAATTATCTTAATTCAAACTTGTGTGTCTGGTATTTCTACTTATTTCATGTCTCTCTTTAAACTTTGTGGTAGGAGTTGCTAACTTTTTAGAGAATATTATGCGACAGTTTCTTTGGTTTGCAGTAGGGGAATATTGGAAGGACCATTTGGTTGGGAGAAGGTTTGTCGTCTACATGAAAAGGGAGGTGTATGTTTAAGGAACCTGATCTTAAAGAACTTATTCTTAGATGGTAAGTAGTTGTGGCATTTTCCTTTAGAACCTACTTCTCTCTGGCCTAAGGTGATTAAAAGTAAGTTTGGTCTCCAATGAAATGGTTGGGATGCAAATTCTTGTTCCTCCTTTGTTGCCTACTCAAATCCTTGGAAAATTATCTCTCAAGGTTATACTTCATTCATTCCATTGGTTAGGTATAAGCGTTAGTAATGACAACACCATTCACTTTTGGAAAGATGTTTGGTAGGAGAATTTTTCTTTGTATTTGGTCTTTCCTCACTTATATTATCTTTCTTCTCTTCATAATGCGAATGTTAGATTTCTTTTGTCTAATGATGATGGGATTTCGTGGAACTTACACTTTTTTCTTAATCTTAATGATCGTGAATCCATTGATTTACCTTCTTTAATTTTTTTACTTGATTCATTTTCCTTATCTACTTTGCCAGGTAAACAAGTTTGGACTGTTCATTCGATTGAAATTTTTTCTTGCAAGTCATTTTTCTCTTATGTTGTTAGACTCAATCA
>JAUMHB010056326.1:0-15444 GCA_032359685.1 Pittosporum tobira
CACACACACACACACACACAAACACTACATAAACATAATTAAGATCATAATCCTATGGCAGGCTTCTCCAGTGGCATGAAAGGGGGAAAAAAAAGTAAAGTTGAAGGACACCGTTCAAAGGACAATGGTCCACACTCCTATATATATTCTCGTGATCAAAACAAATACTTGTAACAAGTTGACATACATTTATGAGACATTGTTCTAAATATTGATATGCAGGCTTAATTAGGGGTTGGAAAAAAAGTTTAATGCCTAGACGAGAAAAAGAGGGATTAGAGGTGATTAATTGGACTTAGGCAATCAACCAATCTAAGCAGTAGACAACTGCTTAGCGCTTAGATGGAGATCAGTCGACGCCAGGCTGCATTTCTTAAAACAATGATAATGAGAATGCTTATATCTTGACGGTTAATCTTTTACCCGATGACAAATTGGTCTAACCACTACCTAACACGATTAAGATTTTGTGAAGTTAGAAAGGGACTTAATGGTTCTATCAAGCTCTAAGATAAATGTAGTAGAGAGATGCATGTACGTAGTAATGTTTCATATCGAATATTATTTTTAGAGTAAATTTCATTTTGAGCCCATCAAGTATATTCAATATTTTAAATTGCACTATACACTTTTATTTATGTTAAACCAGACCTTTTAAGTATATATTTGTTTCATATTGACCCCCTGATAAACATAGTTTAACAATTTTGAATCCACTAAGTATACACAATATTTTAAATTGTACCCTAAACTTTTATTTTTGTTTCATTTTGAGTCCACTAAGTATACCTAATATTTAACGATTTTTTGATATGGTGGTGCAATATGAAACAAAAAATATATCTAAGAGATTTAGTTTGACACAAATAAAAATGTAAGGTGTAGTTTGAAAGATTATATATACTTAGTAGGTTTAAAATGAATTTTACTCTTATCTTTATGTAACTCTCTAGTATACTAATATACCATTCAACGTTTGTTTGAAAATGGATTGACCCTTTTTAGCTTCAATCCAAATCCTGAACATTGACCTTTTAATTCAAAAAAGGTCAATTTGATTAAAAAATTCAAATTAGACCACTTTTTATGAGACGGATAAAGTATTAGATTGGAGGTGAAATTGGACGTGAAATTTGATAGGAATTAATAAATGCAAGGAGCCAAAGTTGCCTAGGCCAGACGGCAAGAAAGGAATGTGACAATAGGTGGGAATGTGATATAATAAATGAACAGTGGTCCTTCCGAGCAGCTCCCATACAGCAAAATTATCGATTTTCTGGACCATCATCTTCGTGCAGGAGCTTGTATAATATATATAAACAAATGCAGGGTCAACCAAGCATTAGTAAATGTAATGAAATGTAAACACATGCACAAGCACAAGGGGTTCCAATTTATTCTTCTGCAACAAACAAACAACTGTCCGAATAAATGTTTGGCTTTTGGTTCTGTTTCTTCATGGCATTATTTGGGTTTTAAGAGTTATGTTGATCGACCGATTGATGCCACATGGTTATTCGATGTTTTGCGAAAATAATCACCTTTAATGTCTTTTCACGACCAACAACACAAGTTCAAGTCTGTAAAGCCAGCAAGTTACTTGTGATGTCCCTAAATGAGAATTCCGTTTAGATTTTGACTAATTTCTATCATCAGTCTAATGAATGCTCAAGTATATTCTTTAGTTTTACAATCTCATACAGTATATATAAGAAAGATTAAGTCTGCAGTCTGCTTATGACAAGCCCAACTTGCATTTAGAGGAAATGATCAATCAAAAGTTAAACATGAATCTCACTTTGGAGCGAATGAAATAATTTGTATTTGGGTGTTGATCGAAAAATTAAACATGACTCTCATTTTGAAACAAATGTAATAATTTGTACTCGGGTGCCGATCGAATACAAGAAATTGGATTGATTTTATCTAGACATGTTTCAGATCACATGCAATTTGTGTACATGGACGTACATAGAGGATTAGACATGCACATTAATCAAGTGTCACAAACGACACGAAAAAGGTTGGTTATTAGCTTCTTTTTAGGAAAGAAATCAGACAGTCTGCAATCTGTTGTTGGTGCTCAATCTTTGTCACAAAGCTTTGTTTCTATCCAATATGAATAATAATTTCAGTGCCATTATTATCAGTAGGGTCGATCTTGTACGTACAACTCTACATACTGGATACATGTGCGCCCTCTCCTCCCAACCTATCTTTGTATGTATTTTTTTTTTGTCACACAAAAAAATTACCGTAATGATTGATGAATATATAAAATAATACAAGAGCTTCATCTGTCTAATTTTTGTTACATGAAAAGATCGAATATCATATATCAATTGCTGATATATATATAAAATCTTAATATGTATATTACCATAAAAAAGAGTCTTAAGAGATCAAACGAAACTCTTATATTGAGAGACTAAGAAAGTACCCATGATCAACTTGGATCAAGTTGATCCATCTACCAATACTCCAAAAAAGTACGTTTAAGGTTTGATTTGGATCATATGTTAAAATTTGATTGAGAGTCTATGAATTTTTGATAAAACTAACGTATGTTAGTTGTCATATCAGCAAGTTACATATTCTTTATGTTCAAAAAAAATTAGGTTAGTTACCTTGTCTCGAAATGAATGATTTGAGAATATATTTCAATAAAAGTATGTGACATATGTCTGAAAAAGAAAAATCTTATTGCAATATTTAAATTGTGTGGTTTAAAATTTCTCCATCTCCTCAAAAGTAGATTTTGTTAAATTACGTATTTTAAGTATTTTAATAAATTTTTTTGGGACAAGGGAGTATTTGTGTAACAAATTTGTTGCATGTAATTGCATATATATTATTGACTTTTAATATACACGGTCCATTGATATTCGATCATTCACTATACAAATGCAATTGAGGAAGGTTAATTTCCTCAGAAATTTCCGAACTCAATAAATTTACTTCGAAATTATTGTGGTCCATACATGGGCCGTAATAATGTTGCATTTGATTTTCATTCGTTTAAAATAAATAGAATGAAATTTTACATTAAAAATGAGTGATGATTGGAATAAAATGATTAACTAATCATATAATTTAAGTTAAAAATAAGAGAATGAATGAAATAGATAAAACTCATATTTTTCAAGAGGAATAAACATTTTACTTCTCATTCCTTTATATTCTTTATTTCATTTCAAAATAACAACACATTTCATTTCAACCACCATTCAATTTTAATATAAAATTTCATTCAATTTATTTTTCTTAAAAAATATAAACCAAACACAACATAATAATTTTGTACTTGGCCATTGTTGAAGTTGTTCTAAAGATCGTGACAAAAATAAATGCATCTCTAAGCTTAAGAATTAATAAATGCGAACCAACAATTGTATCACCAACTCCGCAGTGATTATATCACATAACATGATTTTTAAATTTTTTTAAATTACAGTGATTGATGGAGAGTGAATGTGGAGAAGCAATTTTGTGAGTTACTTCATCCGTTTCATTTATATTATAATATTTATTTATTTTGGATGTTTTATATTATTGTAACATATTAAATTTAAAAAGTTTAATAATATTAATTATTTAAATTATCCTTACTTTATCAAATATGGCTCACTACTTCAATTATTATTCTTTTATTTAAAATTATAATATCAATACTATATCCTACTACTTCAATCACTATTCTCTTTTTTAAAATTATAATATTACTACTTCAATCACTATTCTCTTTTTAAAATTATAACATTAAATAAATTTTTTAAATTCTGCAAAAAATTAAAATGTTGTGATTTAGCTGAGACAGAAGGAGTATATACGAATGCATCATCATAAATATATCACGTGCTAGTTTTCTAACAACACAAATGGAACGTACATATCGAGACCGAAAGAACAACATTTTGGTTCCGTTTGATAGGTTAATTTGATTTTCCGAAAAATATTATCCGTATTTTTTGTTGTTTAGTACATAAATAGAAAATAAAGTCGAAAGATTCAATTTTTTGGTCAAGAAAAATGGCTAATGTAAAACAGGAGAAAATTCGTAAGTTGTTTTCCAAGCCTGTCATCGCTCTTTCCCCCCTCACTCTCTTCTCTCGCTCTTTATCTTTGGTAAGATTTTCCTTTGTTCTTCTCCTCATCTTTCTTTGTTTTTCTTCCTCTCTGTTTCTAGGGTTTTTTTCTTTTAAGATAAAATACAATAAATTCTTCCACAAGCAAATAAACAAAGTAAATTGACCAATTTTAAAGGCAAAAGGAATGATATTTTAAAATGGGTCAACAAACCCAGTACAGAGTAGAGAAAGAAAAGGGGCAATTGAGATTACCTCTAGTTATAGGACAACACCGATCTAATCTCTGGAGTTGAGAGAATCAATTAAGGAGAATAATGAGTTTAGAATGAAGAATAAAGAAATGAAAGAGGTTGCAAAGAACGTAAAAGAGGAAGAAAACGGTGTCGTCTTGGTGTCACTGGATGATGGTGATAAAGGTGGCTCTGGTGATGAGTTGGATCTTTAAGGTTTCGGAGGAGGAGAGAATAACTTCTTATGCACCAATTAAGAAGAGTCATTCGCCGGCTATGGCGTAAGTCAAGAGTCCCATTTTTTGAAATTACCTAATTGTTTCAATATACTTACAACTCTTTGTCACCCTTATTGATTCTAATTTAAAAATTTTTTAAAAAATCTCATAATTTAATTTTGAATTTTAAAAATAAAATCCCATAATTTGAAGAAAAAAATTGAATAACACGCCATATATTTATAGTTAATGTAATTGGCGAATTCATTTTCTGGTATCAAACACAAGAAAAAAAAATTTCTACTTTATTTTTAGATTATCAATCAAATACCAGAAAATATAACATTTTTCCAAAAAATTATTTCTCTAGAAATCATTTTCTGAAAAATATTTTTTGGAGCACATTTTCTCTCTATCAAATAGAGCCTTAGTCACACAAGACACAAAATTTACGTGGTTCATCCGATTTGGATTATTTTAATTTACAATATTCTATTTTATATTTTGATTTGAAAAATTACAAAAGCAAAAAAAAAATGTCTTAATGCTCTCCACTGCACTCTGAATCCGAAATCGGGTCCAGACTTCCGCTATAATTTAAAACCCTAATACATCAAATTTCACCAATTTAATTTTGTCATTTCAATTATACATGCATATTTACGTGAGGGTTGTATGGGTCGCAGCTCTAGTTGCACTAGTAAAAGTGGTCGGTGGTTTGAGTAGGGTTGAGCGGGATCGATCTCTCAAGTTTCATGACGATTTGTCCCCTTCTCTTGGGACCTGGTCTAACAAGTTTCATAAATAGGAGTGATATGACTAATCATATTAGATCCATTATCAATTTTAAGATAAATATCTTTTGATTAACTTAAAAATTATCGTTTAATTTTAATTACTTCTCGAATTAATCTTAGAATGTTCTAACATCTAGATAAATTGAGTGTTTAAAATCGATTAATTTTTGTCTATATTCGATTAGTATTCACTTAGGACTGTTTAAGCGTTAGACTCTTTTTTTACCGTTTAAGTCCGTCTATCGATTTTTAGAACACTAATATATATATATATATATATACATACATATATATATATATATATATGAAAGTGTTGTATGCATGCCAGCTGCCATGGATCATGCATGCACTGCCATTTCAATTTTCAACCATTTTGGAACTCTCCACCAACTTCCTTTTTTTTTTTGCTAGGCCTCTTCCACCAACTTCAGTATCTATTTATATGGATTGATGTATTTGAACTTTGAAGCTAGTTTTTGTGGCCATGGTAATCTCTGGGCCCAAATAACGAACACCAATTCCATACAAGACGCTGTTTATGGTTGTTGTGACTTTTGATGTGAATGGAGCCCATTAGCTAAGTCCACCATGTGGTAGTATTAGTATTGTTTGACGGTGGCCCGTGTCCTATTTTTCACAACTTATTTAAAAATATATTAAAATTTATATATTAATTTAAATAATTATGTACTGTAAATTTTTTTGTCCATTAATTTGTTCAGATAAATTAAAAAAATTGTTGTATTTAATTCATAATTTTTTAAAAATTAATTAAATAAGCTATAAAATGATGACATAAGTTGAAATAAATAGTGTCATTGTCTACTCCATCACATATAGTTCTCCCTATTGGATCTTAACATTGGATTACAAAAAGTTTATTAAGAAATATAATTTTGAAAAGAAAAAGTTTAATTTTGAGGTATTGGAACTTTTTCTATATATTACATGGTCTGATGTCACCACCGACTGAAAATTCCTTCGCTGCCATTCCAGGATACATCCCCATACCTGACTTGTCTTGCCTTGTAAAGCTTGCAAACATCTTCTCTTTCCGGTTGTCCTGTTTGTAACTTCAAAGCAATGAATTTCAGTCTTTAAGATTTTATTTTATTTAATATAATATAATAAGCAATTAAAATATCATATATGGGAGAAACAGAAATCAGTTATTTAGCAGTTAACAAAACAAGTTCTTGTATTAAAGCGTTCAGAAAAACTATTACAATAGACCAAACTTTTTTATTTATTTTTTTATTTTTAAAAAACTTGCACTTCAATTAATTGTTATAGGAAAAGTTATTTCCATAAGTAAAAGGTGATATTTTCATAAGTTTTAAATGAGGATATCTTGTGAAAATATTAATTTTATTTGTGAAAATATCACTTATGTTGTTATAATATCTTAGTGTTTTTCTTGGTAATAGTTTATTGAGCATTTAGAATTTGTAGAATTCAAATGGAAAAAAAAAAAAAACAAAAAAAAACATATTTGGTAAGTTAAATGTAATTTCAAGAAGTTGCGTTTGTAGCTTAATTTCAATTTCAACAAAAACTTGAAATTGAATTTAAATTATAAAGTGAATTTGGCAAACCTCTACCAAAGAAGCACTTGATCAAGAACATGACATACTATATTTACCACCATAGTCAATTTTAACTGACTTAACAAATCTATATTATATATAATAAGCCAAACTCAATCACACCTTATTTTCAATGGTCATAAAAGGGTATATATGATATTTTCAAATTTAAATAAAAAAAGTAGATAATTGAACGAGGTAAGAAAAGATGTACTTAAGACTTAAAAAAATATTTAACATCAATCTTATCTATTATAAATTTTAAAATTCAAACAAATATAATTTAAAAAATAAAAGAAAAGATGTACTTAACGCTCCATTAAGTACATCAAAGAAAAGAAAAGAAAAGAATAGTAAAGAAAAAAAAGAAAAGTTTTATTGTGTTTATGAGTTTATAACAAAAAACTGAATAACTTGTTTTCTTGTGTTTGTGAGTTGAAAAGAAAATAAAAGAAAAGATAATATTTTACTATTTTACCCTTCTTCAATTTCTTAAACTTTGTTTGTAAGTTTGGATAGAAAGAAAGATGACATAAAACTAATTAAAACAAGAAATATTATAAATAAATAATATATTTTTATTTATAAATACATAATATTTATTTATTTATAAATAAATAAATAATATTTTTTCATTTTTATTTTTAAATATTATATATTTAATACCTATTTAGTTTAAAAATATAAATAAATAATATATTATTATTTAAAATTAAATAATATATTATATTTTTATTTACAAATAAATACAATATTATAAATAAATAATATATTTTTATTTTTATTTTAAGTTTTAAATATTATATTTTTAATACCTATTCAATTTAAAAATATAAATAAATAATATATTTTTATTTAAAAGTAAAAAATATATTATATTTTTATTTACAAATAATTAAAATATTATAAATAAATAATATATTTTTATTTACAAATAAATAAAATATTTTTATTTTTAAATATTTTTTATTTTTAAATATAAATAAATAATATTTTTATTTAAAAATATAATTTTAAATAAATAGGATATTAAAAATTTGTTATGTTTAGAAATTGAGGACAATGTGAGAATTAGATAATATGGGCTTGAGATGTTTCCTTTTCCATCCAAATCTTGCCAAATTTGGACAGAAAATATTTTCCACTCTTTTGCCTCTTTTTTCTTTTCTTTTCCTTTGCTTGAAAACTCACAAACAACCCAAATTTTCTTTTCTTGCATTTTCTTTTCTTTTCTCTTGGATTCTTACACTCACAAACAAGGTGTAAGATTGACAAAAATAATTAACATCCATCTTATCTACTATAAATTCTATTCAAAATTAACTTTAAAAAATATAGAAGTCATATATTCTAGACATTTAAACAATAAAAGAAAAATATATACTTTAAGATTTTAAAAAATAATTAACATCAATATTTTCTGCTAAAGAATTTAAAATTAAACAAATATAATTCAAAAAATAAAAGAAAAGATGTACTTAGGATTTGAAAAAATAATTAGCTCTATGAATTTTAAAATATAAATAAATCTATATTATATTTATTTATATATAATAACTCAACTTTATCCACACTTTCAATTTAATGGTTTTAATAGGGGTATACTTCATAATTTTAATAAGGGTAACCTATTCTCAAAATATCTAAAAAATAGGATATTTGAAAATTTTAAAAATATATAAATAAGATGTAACAAAATCATCACTTAAAAAAATATGTAATTAAATCTTATCTAACTTTCATTTTAAAATTCAATCAATCTAATGATAAGATAAATTCATAAAACTATATATTCAAACACTAATTTCCTAGATTTGGAGCATTATATTACCTTTTTTTCCCTAATTTTTCTTGATTTAATAGTATCAAACATTCAAAGTGTAATAAAAATTTACCATTTCTACCAGCTAATCTACACAAAAGTAGAGAAAACTATTAAATTGATAAGTGATATTGTTAGTCATTTTTATATTTGTTAGATATGCCAATTATAATTTAACTAATTCGACATAAAATTTAAAAAACATTAAAAATAGTTTTACTACTAAAAATTTATAATAGTCCTTAACCATTCCAATTGTGATACACACATCCATCCATCCATTAAATAATAACCCATTTTTAGTCGCACTCTCCATTTATTACAAACTAGGCCAATAATCTGTGCCAAACACGGATTTTTAATTTTGTAGTCTCAATCTTGATTGTATAAATATAGATTAAGTATTGAGATGACCTATCTCCATTTTTCTGTGGACTAAAATAATTTTTTGAAATATCTTATTCTATTGGGTTTACAAAGTATTTTTTTTTTGCGAGTCAAGTATATTTATATATATATATATATTAGTTTTATAAATGAAGTTGAGTGGATTAATTTTGATCGTAATTTTGTAATAGTATAAAATACAAAAGAATGACGATAGAACAAATTTTACATTGTTTTTCCTGGTTTTTTATATTTGTAATATTTTCAGGACATTCAATTAACACAACAGGTTCTCAAGAATTTTTGGAATATTTTCTTCCTTCTTGATTCTATTTGAATTTGGTTAGAACCTTGAAAGTTAAGTAACTAACAGACAAAAAATAATAATTTTTTATAGACTTTATTCAAAATAAAAATTGCAAGATATTTTTCTTCTTGAGTACTTATTACATTGACAAAATCTGAGTTTTGATAAATAAGCTTGAATCACCCCAAATTTAAAAATAAAAATAAAATAATAATAATAATATCAACCTACACGTTCATGTCAAGCACAGACTTTTTATTTTGTTGTCTAAATGTCAAGCACATGTTTTAAAATGAAGTGAGCTGGTTCTTTCTAGTTTGGTATAGAAAATTGGACCATGACGAAAATTGTGCAATGAAGACGAAGTTTGTCTCTTAATATATAGAAATAGATGATTTAGAAGTAATATAAAAAAATATAATCACAAAAAATATATAAGTAAATGAAAGAAAAATTTATATCATTTATATTTTTGTAAAAGGTATGTTAAATAAAAATATATAATTTAATTAAAATTAAACTTATTCATATTTATTATGAGTAGTTAATCTAACTTTTAGGCCCATAATGTAATAAATATTATTTCAACATTTAAGAAAAGTTTTACTCAATACATTATATATTTAAAATTTATCTAGTTAATATTTAAAAAATTGAGGTCTAAGGATCAAGCCATACAACAACAAAGATGAACGACTTGCATCAATTATTGTATCTAGGATATTTAAACCATATTTGAAAAAAATAATAATCTAGGATAGTCTAATGTCACATAATTAACAAGCAGAATGTGAAATAGCACACCAACAAAAGAGAACAAAATTGACATTGAATAAAATAGTTGTTTGAGCCGATTAAATCATAAAAGGGGAGAGAGACACAAGAGACTTGGTCCATAAAAAGAGGAGAGAGACACGAGACCTAGTCTTGAAGATACTTGATACTTGTGCTTTTAATTCACTGATACTTGATAAGAATATATATCACATTTTTAAAAATAAATAAATCAGAAGAGTTTGAAAAATATGTAAGTCAATGAGTAAAATAATAGATAAATCTTATCTACTTTAATTTTTTAAACTCAATCGATAATAAGAAGATAATTTTTAAAAATTATTTCACAAATGATAACCTTATATTTTTATTTTTGGTTTTATATTATAATTTTTAAATTCATAATTTTATATTGTAGATGGACTGTTTACATTATCAGTTGTATCTTAAATATTAAGGAATAAATGTCAATAAAGGATATGCAACAATTGATGCAACACTGTTTATTTTATTAGATAATTAAACGATAGAGTATATGCCTAAATTTTTATATATTACATTTCTTACAGAATGGTTAAAATAATATAAAATAAAAGACCACAAATAACATATAAATAAGTCTTTCGATATAAGTTTATTTAATATCCAATACTTAATATTTTGTGCAAATTATGTCAAATATTTGGAACAACATTGTCATAGTAGCAAATATCTAAGATTTAAAAATAAATAAGACTTATATAGTGTTATCATGGATTTTTAAATAATATTTTATTTTTTATAAATAACTTTAATATTATTTAATTACTATATAAAAATATTTATTAAATCAATTTATAAAACAACCTTTATGCATCGCACGGGCTTCAACCCTCCACCTAAAGGAAAACCTTATCAAGACTTCCAAATATAGCAACATTCCAACTGATAGAGAGTTATATGGAATAAAGTAATGGCAACCTAGTTAGTTATACCTATAAATGTTCTTCCTTATCATAATTACTATCTTTTGTGCACTGGACTAAATTCACTCTCATTATATAAACCAGGAAACCTATATATGTTCTTCCTTATCATAATTTACTATCTTTTGTGCACTGGAATAAATTTACTCTCATTATATAATTCTGCAGGAAAAAAGCAAACCAACTTCAATTTTATTGCATTATGGCTATGAACAAAATGATGATCATCAAGTGGCTGAGGAGAAAAAACAAGAAGATGGGTGGCTCAGCCGCAACAACCACCAGCATAGCCAAAAGATGGAGGCTTCTAAGCGGCGAAAATAATTGGAAACACCTTTTAGATCCTCTAGATATCGATCTTCGTAAATACATTATTCACTATGGAGAAATGGCTCAAGCTGCTTACAACACTTTCAACACCGAAAAGGCATCAAAATATGCAGGAAGCAGCCGATACTCAAAGAAAAATCTCTTCTCTAAGGTTGGTATTTTTATTTGGAAATTAAGTGATATTTCCACAAATGAATGTAATGTTAAACATAATTGGGTTCCACCAACATGTCAGAAGAAATCTTATGAAAATATTAATTTGTCAAGACAATTTTATGTATTTAATTATTTTTATATAATTAATTTAAAAATTAGATGCTGCGGGAGGGGAACTTGTAATCTCCCAGAAATAATTTCATTTACTTAATCCTTTTGGAGTTACAACCCCTTTTATCTTAGAAATATATATTAACTATTAACAATATTTTCTTTTCTAAGGTTGGTCTTGATCAAAATAATCCTTTCAAATATCGCGTGACAAAGTATTTTTACGCGACATCATCAGTTGAAGTGCCTGATTCGTTCATTGTGAAGCCGATGTCGAGAGAGGCATGGAACAGGGAATCTAACTGGATAGGATACGTGGCGGTGGCCACGGATGAAGGGAAGGAGGCGTTAGGGAGGAGGGATATTGTGATTGTTTGGAGAGGAACGGTTCGGAACTTGGAATGGGTTAATGATTTTGAATTTGTGTTGGTGGAGGCTCCGAAGATATTTGGAAAAAATGGTGATGCTAAAGTGCACCGGGGGTGGTACTCCATTTATACTTCGGATGATCCACGATCACCATTCAATAAGACCAGTGCAAGGGATCAGGTAATGTTTACATGAATGAATTGCCGGGTATTAGGGTTTTATTTTGAAACAATTAACTAAATTATAGGGGCCGCATTAAATACAATGCACTGTATTTTGAAAAGTTGCACGATCAATATTTTTAAACAAAGCGAGGTCATTTATTTAAATATATTTAATAAAACGACGTCGTTTTATTAAAATTGTTGATCTTGCAATATAGTTGACATTGTATTTACATTTTTTTCAAATTTTAATTATGTAATTTAGGTTGTTGAGGAGGTCAAAAGACTAGTTAAACAATACAAGAATGAAGAAATTAGTATCACCATAACCGGTCACAGCCTAGGTGCAGCAATCGCAACCCTAAACGCAGTTGACATAGTTACCAACAGATTCAACCGGCCTAAAGGCCTGCCAAACAAGTCATGTCCGGTGACAGCCATAGTATTCGCCAGTCCTCGTGTCGGAGACTCAAACTTCAAAGATTTCTTCAATAATTTGAATGGACTTCGAACCCTACGAGTAAAAAATGCCCTTGATGTAGTTCCAAATTATCCGGTACTTGGCTATTCGGACGTTGGTGAGGAGTTAGCCATTGATACAACTAAGTCAAATTATTTGAAGAGCCCAGGAAATTTGTCGAGTTGGCATAACATGGAGGGGTACCTTCATGGGGTTGCAGGAACACAAGGGAATAAAGGAGGGTTTAAGTTGGAAGTTAATCGCGATATTAAGCTTGTTAATAAAGGTCTTGATGCTTTGAAGGATGAATATTGCGTGCCAATAGCGTGGTGGCAGGAGAAGAACAAGGGTATGGTTCAACAAGCTGATGGATCTTGGAAGCTGATGGATCATGAGGATGATGATTTTTGATTTACTGTGAGGTTAATCATTTTTTTGACTTGCTCATGGTTTAAGTAGAGTTACTGTTGTCATACAACATATTCAGCCAAATCCTTACTTACTTCGTCTACCAGAAATCCTGAAAATTGATATTTCCACCATTAGTTATTATATTTAAAATTCAAATTACAAGTTTGTATATTACTTAAAAGTGAGATATCCCTTAGCTTATTGATCATGTGTATATGCCAACAAGATGTAACACCAAACACTCAAGAAGACATAACAGAAAGGCCCTAATTAAGACATTTTTTGGTTTTCATTTTTCTTTTATCTATTTCGTGGGAGTTTGATGGGAATGTAAGATATTTTTTGTGTGATGAAATAATGGAATAAGATTTTTATTTTTTTTTAGCTTTGGTAACAAAAATAATTGAATTAAAGGTAATGTATCTCATGAAGATTTTCCTTGGGTAAAAATTTAGGCCTGAAAATAGAGTAGCTTGAGGTGATTTTACATGAATATGGGCTTAGGTGCAACCTATATTTCACTGAAAGTAATTTATTAAAGCCTAGCCCAATTCGTTTGATTCAAGCTTGGTTTGGGTCAAAAAACTCTTTATTATCCCCCTACACTAATTCTCGTAAAATTGAGACCATGAGATTTTATATGTTTTAGAGTAACAATAATATTTTTTTGAGTCTAACTCTATTCTTGCGTTACAATAACTAAAAATTATCTGATTTGAATGTAATTAAGGTTTGTCATTATATATGTCAGAAAGTTCTCGAGTCAGAGGATATAATTTTTCTTTTTTCAGAGATCATATGTTCCAATCTCATGAGATTATTGGTGTGAAATCTTGTCCTATTTTATTAAGTGAGATTGTTTGCCCATTATTAATATAAAATTAATGATTCAAGTGAGAGTTGATACCTTTATACGCCTTAAAAAAATAACTAAAACATCGAAGAAGACAAATTAATTAAAGAAACTAATTTATTAAGAGAGATGAGTTGCTTTTGACACTTTTATTCTAATAAGCGGTCACACGATAAAATAATTAACTATTAATCAAATCGCATAGTGCTTAAGAGAAGAATTAATGAGATGAGAGATGCCATTTAACCATAAATAAAATATTCTTAATGTCATTCTTTTTATGACAAATATTGATATTTAGTCTCTTTCTTTTTGAGATAGAGAAAGTATAATATTTTTGATTTTATAAGTGACTTTATTGTTTTCAAAAATATTTATGGTTTCAAAATTAGGATCTTGAATTATCTTAAATACATATGGCATTAATTAATGTTAACCAATTTTCACACATATGTTATATGTATTTGGACAAATTTAAGACCCTAAATATTATTATTTCACAATGTTCTCGTTACATGAATAATAGTGAGTTTAATTAGTCTTTTTTTTCAATGGTGTATCCAAAACTATTACTTTAAAGGCAATACTGTATCAATTACACGGCTCAAAATATTTTATAATACATTATGTGTACGTATGTCAACAAAATTATTAGTGTTGTAAAATTTTATACCCAATTTTAATATTAATTTATTCAAACACTTACTTTAAAATTCAGTATTGCAAAGTCTAAGTGATGTTTGTTCACATTCCATTAATGTAATAATTGTAATATAATAGACTATTATATTGAGGTGACATTTTTATTATTTTGTTTGCTTTTGTAATGTAATAAGACATTACGGGTGTAATTCTTATTACATTATATGGGGCGTTTTTCACTACATTCTCAAACTAATGAAATAGCTCTTATATGATGTAACGTAATAATTATATAAGAAAATAATAATAATAATTACACTTGATATGAGATATTGATTTAAAGTTAATTATTTCTTACATTACATGTGAGAACCCTGTGACGCCCCTAAATTTCTACCGCTGAATCCTCATGAAAATTTAGTCGTTAGATATCATCTCAGTATATTGAGTTGCCAACAATCGACAGCTCGCCCTGTTATATCTTACAAGGATCGCTCGTACGAATAAATTTACACAGCGGAAGCATAAAACTTAATTAAAAGTTAAATTATTACAATAACAGGGTAAACAAGTACGAACAGAAGTCGCACAATATTCAAATTACAACTTTTAAGCTAGAACAAATCTGGGAACAACCTAATGATATTCTACTTTTCCTTTGCCCTTCGAGGATTCGCCTCGCTCGACCAGTTCTGGAATGTTTATAAAATATAGCAAGAGTGAGCGAAAGATGCTCAGCAGAAAATTATTCTATTTTGAATAAAATGATCATTC
>JAUMHB010056337.1:2916-15444 GCA_032359685.1 Pittosporum tobira
AAGAAATTAACTTTTTAAGAAAGAATATTTTTTTGACAAAATTATCCTTGCAATTGTAATTTTAAGAGAAAAAAAGAGCTTTGATGTGACATAAAGTGATGATAAAAAATAATTATAAATTAAAAGTGGTAGATTAAATTATTCTTTTTTGAAAAATAAAAAATATATATATATAGGCTTATTCTTTTATGGATATCGAAAGTATTTAATATCTACGATTTCTTCAAGTCTTGTGCTTTTTACGAAATTGAAATGGTAAATTAAGTATATATTTAAATAATTTTGTAATCAAAATTAAAATTTAAAAATAGGTGCTTAGAATTTTATGTTACCGTATATCTCTTCAATTTAAGAGGAAAAATAAATATTTGTTTTAAATTTTTTAAATTAATTTACAAATTTAAATTATCGTGCTAAATTTTCAAAGAGTATCACTTCTTTTATTTTGTGAGACAAATCAAAATATAAGACTAAAATTGTGAAAAATTAAATATTACGTAAAATATGAACTATAAATTATTCAATTATCAATTTATATACATATTTTTATTTTTTTCTTAAAATTTAAATTAAAAATATTATCGTTAATTCCCCGCGGGAAACGAGTGGGTATCTAGCTAGTAGGCTGGTACTAAAGAAAAAGTCAGAAGAATCCAATCCAATAGAATAATACTTGCTCTTTCCTCAAAGTCCAAGAATCACAGAAGCCACTTAAAAATAAACCCACTGACCCCGTTCTCTCTCTCCTCCAAGAGAGAGAAACCAACGACCTTCCATGGCAATCACCACCGCCATTTCCCACCTATCCCCTCCCTCTCAACCTTTCCCGCGGCATCACCATCGCCGCCGCTGCAACTCGTCCTCACTTATACTCCCCACAATTTTCTCCGCCTCCTCACTCACCCTACGTTATAAACCCCCTAACCATCCACCCCCATCTTTCAAACTCTTTGCGGCCATCGACAACGGCGGAAACACTGGCGGTGGAGACGGAAACAGTGGCGGAAATGGCGGTGGTGGCGATGGAGAAGGAGAAGATGCAGGAGACAGAAATAGAAAGGAGGCGCTCTTGGCATTGGCTGAGGTGGGTAGATCACTAGAAAGTATTCCTAGTGACATTGCAGTTGCTATTGAAGCCGGGCGGCTGCCGGGATCGGTTGTGTTTAAGTATTTTGAGCTGGAGAAGTCGGTGATTTTCCGGTGGTTGCTGCAATTTAGTGGGTTTAAGGAACGGTTGCTAGCAGATGATCTATTCTTAACCAAAGTTGGGATTGAGTGTGGGGTTGGAATCTTCACCAAGGTTTGTGCTTACTCGATTAATTAATTGGCCTTTGTGGTGATTTATTGTAAATGCTTTTTGTGATTGTGCATCTGTCCCGAAATGAATTCGAAAATGATGCTAATTCTGAGTCGGAATGTGCTACGAGAGACGCATTAACTGGAATATCCTCCAATTTCGTAATTTAATATCCTCCAATTTCATAAAAATTACATACTGCCATTGTAAGAGAGTCGGACATTCGGACAAGGAATATATAGCAATACTTAAATGAATATACATTTTCCTCTTTAGTCCATTACCAAATTAGAGATACATTTACCCCTAAAATAATATATTTTTTTAATTTAGTGATTTTGGATTGATAATGTAATTGCAATGGTGAACTTGAAGTATATTATGGCATTGTATACTATCATCAACAAAACAGAGGTAATCTTTTCATCAAACAAAGACTTGAGAAATGTGGAACAGAGGGAGTATATTCTCTTGGTATATTAAAGTTTCTTCTTTTCTTTTTGATTCAGAATGTTTCTTTTTATTTGTAGTGGTAAAAATTCGAAAGTAAATTTTTGATGAGGAAAAAAAAGGTTTGAATAAAAAAGGAAATATGTTTTATGGTGTTTATTTTCTTTAAAAGGTCAAATGACACTCTCGTTTTCGAAGCAATACATCCGCAATTTCTAGTGGATACTACTCACAATCTCAGTCGTCAATAATCTAGAGAAGACTGCAGATGATTTGGCCGTAAATTGATGCATAGCCAACTCTGGCAGCACCCCCCCATATATTTTAATATGTTTGATTAAAATTACTATTCATATATTTGTTTGAAGTTAATGAGACAAAGATAACAATAATCAGGTGAGAAAGTCTACTTTTTAGATAAATTTTATTGTTATTATGTCAACATAATCAATAGTCAATATTTTGAGATTTAATACATCGAGCATGAAAGTAAGCTTCAACTTCTTGTATAAAAAGATAATCTACACTCCCATTCTGTGAGGGTGATACTATATTATTGCTTTGTATATTTGGGTAGTTCATCATATTCCAAGTGAAAGGTAAAGTTGTTGTTTTCCTTGAATACGACATTTGAGGATCTGAACAATTGTCGTTTCTTATTACATGTTGATTTAAAGGTATCAATTCCTTTAGATTCGAATGTTTTTGTCATTAGGCAATAATTTTCTCATCTAAATTCTTTCTTCCAAGATTTATGCATATCAGTAATTTATTGTTGTCCATTGCTATATCTACTAGAGCTTATGTTTATATAACTTGGATTTGTAATTGAATCCATGTCATCTATCTGGTTGCATCTAGACTGCTGCAGAGTATGGTAAACGAAGAGAAAATTTCACCAAGGAGCTGGATTTTGTTTTTGCTGATGTGGTATGGCTTCACCATCAAATTCTACAATCTTTATATCTCGTACTTTTATGTTTAGTTACTTATCTTCCTTCCATCTCAAGACTGGCTTGTAATTTTAGTGACAGCTATATAATTAAAGTCAGTGATTTTATCTATGCTTGGTTGTCAAGCGAGTTATTTACTGGGTTCAAAAAGAATCTAATACGTATAACTTTTATTTTAGGTGATGGCAATAATTGCAGATTTCATGCTTGTCTGGCTTCCAGCCCCTACTGTTTCTCTCCGGCCACCTCTTGCCACCAGTGCAGGAAAAATTTCCAAGTTCTTTTACAGCTGCCCTGATAATGCATTTCAGGTTAGTTTCTACCTTCTAGAAAAAGTGATATGGACTGCGTAATCCAGTTAAATAGATTATTTGATACTGTCCGCAGGTTGCTTTGGCGGGTACCTCCTATTCAATGTTACAAAGACTTGGTGCCATATTGGTATTCTATCTTAATACTTTATTACATTCAGAAAGTTATTATACCTGTAAATAGATCAAGCTTATGATACCTCATCTATTCTGCAGCGAAATGGAGCCAAGCTGTTTGTGGTAGGGACCGGTGCATCTCTGGTAAGTCAGCTAGTTTTTACATATAAAACTTATTTTCTTACACTTTCAGAAATCTTTATTTCTAGCTTATGAGCCAGCAAGGTTTTTCTGTTGCCATGAGAGTTTCTGCTGTTTCCTACTGTCCAATTTGTAGTGGATGTTCAATTCTGTTTTATTTGTGACTATATCTTCTTGTTATCTCATAGACTCCGGATACACAGAGAGAGAGAGAGAGAGAGAAGTCACAGAAATTTCATTTTTGAGGTTTGCATATTTGTGGCACTGGCACTTCAGTGAATGTAACATTTGCCTTTTCTTTATTTTTGGATCAAACATTAATTGGCTGCTTGGCAGAGCATTGTGGTCGGGTGAAACACCTTTGATAGTAGAGTTTTTGATGAAAGTGCTTTCGTAAACTCTTTGTAGGATCAGATTCTATGTCTCCCTGGCCCTCCTTTAATAATAACCATTTTTAAGAGTTTGAAATTTAAAAAAAAAAAAAAAGGGAAAAAACAGTAAGATATGATGTATATTAATGTTCTGCTGAATGTGGGAAACAAGGTGATATCAGTACCTTCCTTGTGGTGCATTTTGTAATAGAAGAAACTTATGCAGGTTGGTACAGGGATAACAAATGCATTGATTAATGTAAGAAAGACCATTGATAAATCTTTTGCTGGTGAAGCTGAGGATGTGCCTATTTTATCTACTAGCATTGCTTATGGTGTCTATATGGCAGTTTCCAGCAACCTCAGGTATATGTAGTAGTTATTCTATAGAGAATTAGTATGTAGTACTTCTGTTTCAAACCAGTGTTAGAACATTATTGATTTTTGAAAAGTTAGACTTTTAACACTTTTACATTTAAAGCATGAGTTAATTTGAATAGAGTCAATACAATTGTGAAAATCCTGAATTTGAAAAATACTATTATTTACAAAAAACAAATTTTTCAAGCCCCAAATAAATTCATCTTAATTTGTATTTAAAAATGTTCTAAGTTGACTTCTCAAAGGTCAATAATGCTCTTATTTTAGAATGGATGTAGGATATGATGTCCAATATATATTGTCCTCAGCTTCTTGTTTTCCATTATCTCTACAAGAGTCGCAAGACTACTCTATTATACTGGATTGGTTCATGTTTAAATAATATGCGACTTCGTTCCCACCCATGCTCCAATAACCCAAAATTATATTATATATAGAAAACGTACCAAAGCAACAATGGCTGTGGTATCATTTCATATTATAAATAAGGTGCTCTGGAGCGCTTGGGGTAGGGACAGCCATTGGGCCGGCCAGCAGCTAGGCTGGTTTGAAAATGTACCAAAAAAGAAAGAGAAAACAAGAGCTCAGCAGTGTCTAGCAGAAAAAATGGTCAGCAGTCCTGCACCTTGTGCATTAACAAGTACTACCTTTCTCTAAAGTACAATTGGTTATGCACAAGGTACAAGACTGCTGATTATTTTTTTGTCAGGAATTGCTGAGCTTCTGCGCACTAATAATCAGATAACAAATGAACAAGAAAAACTTGCGTGATATTTTATGGGATATGCCCTCCCAATTTGCACACGGAAGCAACTAATTTCTGTGCAAAGCTCTTAAGACAATATAGTTAGTGGAAGATAAAAAAGAACTCCAGAAAGAATATAAAAAAGATTGACTAGGAGACAAGAATTTAAAATGGTTTGACGCTATCTCTTGACTATGAGATTTGATACATCGATTGTGCAAAAAAAATAAAATAAGGAAGAAAAGAAATATACTGATTGTATCACAGTAGTTTCATTTTTTGGACGTCTAAGAAGGATATAATTTACTCCATCGTTCCAAAATTAGACATACCTTATAAAAATAATGGTTTCTAAAAAGAGAATTCTATGACAACTTTTATATGGAAGGGAAGTGTTTATAAAACAATTTTGTTTTAGAGATGGTGTAAACTTTCATCCATAATTGTAATGAAATGATAAATTAGGAATTATTCTGGTATTTTAAGGTACTAAAATAAAAACCTATTTCTAATTCTGGAATGGAGGTAGTATCATTTATCCCATGTTTACTTCTAAATATAACGAGTGCTTAGTTAGTAGTGATGACATAATAGTGATATTGATAGAAAAATGGACTCTTTCGTGTACAAACTATTTTGCAAATGGAACTCGTTTTTTGGAATTGAGAGACTATTTAGCAATTGGAGTTTGTAAGTATATTCTTTTGACCTGCACTATATTTTCTTCAGATACCAAGTGTTGGCTGGGGTTATTGAACAGCGGCTATTAGAACCCTTGTTACACCAACAGAAACTCGTATTAAGTGCAATCTGCTTTGCTGTGCGCACAGGCAACACCTTTTTGGGGTCACTCATGTGAGAATCCTTAATATTTTATCAATCCTCTTTATACTATATTGTCATGCTTCTCATTCCCCTATCTTCTCAAAACACACACACACACACACACACACACGATACTGTATTAAGAATCTGTAATGAATCACTTAGAGCACACTCATTTCTGACAGGTGGGTGGATTATGCTCGTTGGGTTGGAATCCAAAAGATACGAGAATAAACCCAAAGACAGATCAATGTGATTAAAATTGTTTACTGAAAATTTCTTTTTCAACACGTTGAAGCCGTCGTATTTTATGTTCAACATAAAAATGTACTAGTTTGGGTCCATAGAGGGTAGCAAAACTTCGGATCTTGCAACCAAGAATGATCATCTGCAGAGGTAACACTCTCTTTACATTGACCATCCCTGCTTTCGATGCATAAAATCGAAAATCAAGATGCAGCTGGACATTCTTCATTGGGAGCAGGATTAGAAATTTATGCATATATGTAATATCTTGGCCTTGTAACATGCTTTGATCGAGTTATTGCAGTTCTTGAGATTGTTGTATATGAAGCACTTTCTTTTAGTTTTTTTGTGTCATAACCAGTTTGGAAGGTTCATTAAACTGCGAAATATTACACTGCCTCCTCTTAATTGGTGTCTGCCAGAAAATCAGAAGATGCAAAGGTTTCAACAAGAGAATGGACATTCCAGAATGGTTTTTTATTTTATAGAAAGATTCATATTCCAAGTTGAAACATTGCGAGTCCCTCGTATGTATAAAAGGGCATATGTAATCTGATGAAATTACAAACGACTAGCTGTCAGAGAGTATATATTGTGACTTGGAATATGTAGCAAACACACATAAAATCAAAGTAAAATTCATTTTGAGTCTATTAAGAATAGACAATATTTTAAAGTGTACCATACACTTTCATTTGTCTTAAATCAGATCTTTTAACTATGTTTTTTTTTTTTTTGTTTTATATTCATCACTTGATCAAAAATTTGTTAAACATTGGATATACTTAGTGGGCTCAAGATGAAACAAAAAAATAAAATTTAAGGTGTAGTTTGAAACATTATGTATACTTAGTGGACTTAAAATCGTTAAACTATGTTGATCGGGTGGTCAATATAAAACAAAGACATAGTTAAGAGGTATAGCTTGACACAAATGAAAGTGTATGATGCAGTTTGAAACATTAAATATATACTTAATGGGTTCAAGATGAAATTTACTCATAAAATAAATAAGTAAAATTCATAAAAATTTAAGAAAATAACAACAGGAAATAAATAAAATAGACAAAACATGTGTTACGTATAATATAAACTATCAAACCCTATTAGATCTCTAATATACAGCTGCTCTCCGCCACATACTACTATCTAAGACCATTTCCTCTTTTTATATTTTGTTCTTTTTAATCTCTTGTTACCACCACTTCTCACGTAGTCTTTGGCCTATCTATTCTCGTATCATAATTTTGTTGTCCTGTTCTCAACATACATACCTATATACCTATATATTTTGAGCAAGGAAAAGGATTGAAGTTTTCTGGAACATCAAAAATAATATAATTAGTTTAGCATCTTGAACACGTGTGGCATAACTCATCCCAACTAACATGTATATTACTCAATTAGTTTAGCATTAGATATAATTGTTCTTTTTCCGGTCCGTTCTAAAATTAGAATATATTTATTTTAATACAATAAATGATCACAATATTTTAAATTTACCCTCTCTTCTTTCAATTTCTTTCTCTCTCTTCCTTACTTGTTCACAAGTCTTATCCTTTTCTTCGTTTGCTCCTTGCTCACAAAAGCTATGCACTCAAATTATCCTCTCTTCTTTTTAATGGGTGCCATTACAAACAAAAATTAGTGCCATTACAAACATAAATTATCTTTCAAAACCATTTTTTATTTAAAGTAACTCTAATTTTAGAACCAAAGAAGTATTCTATAGGCGGACTTAGGCGGTAAAGAGAGAGAGAGAGTCTAAGGCTTATAATGGTCCTAGTCTAACATAGGCAGAAATTAATTGATCTTAGGCGTTTAATTAACTTACGTATTAGATGACCGTTTAGAATTTAATTAGAGCTAAACATAAATTTTTAGAGCGATGATCATAGATAACATTTCAAATTTGTCTCAATAACCAGGTTCAACTACATAAAACATCTTCTAACCTAAGACAATAATAATTAATAACTAAATATAAAAAGCCTTGTTCATCTTTCGAAAGCAATATCAGAGGACATAAAAAACTCTTCTAAGAACTTAAAAAGACAGATTTTTGTAGCCGACAGTTTGTTTCGCTCTGGTTTCTTTGTTTTTTTTTTGGGTTCAAACGCGGCCAAAAGACGTAAATATATTACTTAGTTAAACATAATAGCATCGTTCTCCATCAATACACAGGTTTCTTCAGGAGGTTCAGCTCCACATAGTTCGTTCTTGGCAACCATGACCCAGCCCGTACAATGTGAACCCGTAAAAGAGTAGTAGCCCTTGGATCCCTTTCTGGAACAATTTCACAAACGACGCACCTCTCATTTACCTGCACATTGTGCCATTTACAGAAAGCCTACCCATCTCGTATTGATCCACGTTCGTCCATCTCTCCAAACTGTAACCTTTGCTTTCCATGTTTCTCCCACTTGATCACGGATGATAATATTGCCAGGAAGTTTGAGATGACAGTTTTTGGTAACTTCCAATGGGACATACTGAAATACAGATGAGATCACAGAGTGCTTTGATAAAGCAAATAAGGTTGATAATTTTCCCAAAAACTTTTGTTCCACAAACAAAAACCCATTTTATGCTCAAGTATACTATACAATTCCAATATCGCAATTACTAAACCAATCACTCGTTATGTTTAAGGGTAACTATGGAAGAAAACTATAAAATTCACAAATTTTCAAATGAAATTTTTTTGTGAAAGGGAAGGGGTACAAAATTTGAAGAAACATGTATTCCCTAACCAAACCAGTAATGAAACGAAGCAAAACCTTCAAATTGATTGATGGAGACTAGCTCATATTAGCAGCTCGGTTAAATCAAAGTAACCTGAGTGCCACGCTGGTCAAAATCAAGACTCAATAATTCTCCTAATTAATTTAGGAGAATTAAGCCCACAGAAAGGAAAGCCTAAACGGGCTCTAATTATAGCACATATCTAGATACGATTTGTATAATCCTACATAGATTCCATAAACCTGATACAATCCGACAAGGATTCTACAAACCTACTAAGATACAACTCTCATTACCGGCTTGAGCCTCAGGCTAGAGGGATGTTATATAAACACTCATCTTCCGGTATACAGTAAGTAACAATTATTCTCTAAACTAAAACTCCTCCTACGTATAGTTTTACATATGGTCTTATCTCATGCCGGAGGGTTCTCCCGTGGCTACAGCTATGGGCGGGTTCTCCCACGGCTACGGTTGTGGGGCTAAGGGTGTGTTCTTTGTTTTCAAGCTAAGATTCCAACCACATCAAACATGGAGAAATTTGGGACTCGACATTAATATAGGGAAAGTATAACTGGATAAAAAAAGAAAATTAGTTCAAATCAAAATTAATACCAATGTGGAAAGCATTTCTAGTGTATATTCCCTGTTGCAACAACAATCGTCGTTTAGTTGAACTTGGGTTCTAGACTACTAGTGGAGCTAGAAAAACGAATAAAACATGCATGCCAATGAAAATCATGGGACATAATGTTAGATTTTTATGGTTTTAAAACGAAAATATTTTATTTTATTATGCCATAATATTTGGTAATGAGTACATTAAAAAAATTTGGTCAAGACATTCCAGTACAGGCAATAGTGGCTAGTTAATACCCCTGTAGAGGTGGAAGTGCAAGATACATGGATACTCATATTCATCATTTCTTGTTTGCAAGTTACATGAACATAGTAATTACTCATTTCATTAAATTAGGTTCATTATAATATGCATTAAAAGGATTGAAATTTGGTATGCCATGGGTCTTAGACATTCACTATAAAATTCTCAAGATATGTTACATATGAGGCATGCTAAAGAACCCTAAATAGATTAAAGTTAGGAAACATGTGAGGTATGTTATATCTTATTCCATGATCTTAGGAAACATGTTCCTAAAGAGATTAAAGTTAGGTATTAGACTCTAAGAAGGAGTCCAATTAAACTTAATCATCCAAAAGTTCCATAGCTATGAGCAACCCTATGTAAACCCTATTTTGTTACAAGTTTAGTAAGTCATATCTAATACTTGAAACCCTAAGTTACATGTTATCATTATCATCCTCTTCTTTTTTTTGCTTACTTAGGCATTGGAGGGAAAAAAAGGTGATACACCTCTGTTTTCTTTATGCAGTTAACCCTAGGATGATCATGTTTTAAGGAGTAACGCAATTAGCGCACTAACGAGAATTTGGCATCAATAATTGCTGCTAGAAAAAGCACAAAAGTTGTCAAACCCAAAAGCCTATAAATCGCCATCAAACCTTCGAACCAGATGGATTCCTTGATCGTGATTGAAAACTCTCCCTAGTGTCTGGGCACGAAGTCCAGTTTAGAAGCCAGGAACGACCCACGGACTCGAGGGAAAAGATGCTCGAAGGCACACTCCAAGAATTACAAATGGCAAATATTCTATCTGACTCAGCTAATAATTAGTCATATGACTATGGTAAGACCCAGCGTCATCGGACCTCTGATGCCCTAGATATCATCGATGGGGGAAAACTTCATATCATTTATGGACATACCAATGCCACGGACATATTGATGCCTGCATCTACTTGAATGAGAAAGGGGGGGCCCTAGATCTCATCGACCTCAACAAGCTGATGGTTCTAGAAGAATAATTATAAGAGCTCGAGTTGAGGATCCAGGGCGCGAAGACTAAACAACCCAAGGATGATAGTTTTCCCCTTGAGGCTGACAACGGGATCGGTCACCCAGACCTCTATTTTCCTTTAGAGAAAGGTAGAAGGAGCACGAATGCTCCCATACCCCAATCCAAGACATCAACATCTAGAGCGTTCTCGTACTCCTCAAAAGACAAGAAGAGGGGAGCCCAAGTCAGTCTCGAGACCTGAAGACGGACGTTCAAAACAACAACCTCTGGGAGTGGATATCTCAAATGGAAAAGTAGAACTTAAAGTTCTAAATAGCGTCAGAAAAGACGATCCCTGTTTGCTGTCGAGATTAAAAAAAGTGGCTAATAGGAACCGAATCAAAGTCCCTAACAACCTAAGAAAATATGATGGTATGGGGGACCTCTACTACAATATTACAAATTATGAGACAACCATGATGCATTATGGCTATCGTAAGGCCACATGGTGTAACCTTTTTGGGTCCACCCTTACGGGTTCAGCCAAAAAGTGGTTGAGGAACATAAAAGCCCGATTAATTAGGAGCTTTGACTAACACTATTCAATAAAATGTTAGTGGTCGATAAGTGGCCCCAAAGGCGACGAAATCTCTCTCGGACATACAACAAGGGCCAAACAAGAGCCTCAGCCAGAATGTCCAGAGGTTCAGAAATGGGATGCCCAAGGTGTTGGAACTAGACAACTCCCAGGCATGGGATTCTTTAGATTCAGGCTCTACAAAAAGATGTCTAGTAAGAGTATAGATTCCCATGTCCGCAACATGCCGACCAATCTCGATAACATTCTGTTCCAAGTCGATGTTTAGGTCAAAGTGGATGACACTTTCGAAGAACACGAAAATGGTGTATCAAAGGGCATTTGACCGAGAGCACAGTCTTGGAATGACAAAATCAGACAAGTCAAGCTAGAAAGATAAGAAAACATCTTGGAAAAATAGTAAAGCCTAATGGAAAAATGACAAACTGAGATGAAAACAATAAGTCAAACTAAATAGATGACACGAGGAATGCCTATTTGAGCCTAGACAAGCAAAATCAAAATAATGGCACATATACCCCATTTACACGAATAAGGAAAAACTATTAAGTGATATCAAACATGTTCCCTAATACAAGGCACCAGGGAAACCAAAGATCCAAGATCATAAGAAAGACATCACTCAGTATTGTCAACACCATGAGGACTGCATGTATGGGATAAATAGGTGTTATTAGCTGAAAGATCGGAAAAAAATGTCAGAAAATGAAAGTTAACCTAATACATAGATTATGGCGGGTAAGTCTCGAGCCCAGAAGGGGTTCGAGTGTGATTGATTGACGAACAATCAAAATGATCCACGGGGGTCAGGGTCTGATGAAGTTTCCAACACAGGCAAGAAGGTGCATGCCTGAATATGTAGTTTATAACTGGATCGCCACCTCACCAAGAAATCCAAGGCATCCCCCATGGCTATCACATTTACTAGTGAAGATTACAGGATGTGAGAAATTAGATGCACAAGGATGCATTGGTTATTACAGTAAACATTGACGAGTATTCAACGAAGAGGATACTGGTTGATGATAAAAACTCTGCCAACATCGTGTACTTTTGCTCTTAACTGCAGATGGGCCTTGGTGGAAAGACCATGGAAGATTATGAAGAACCTCCCTCGTACAGGTTTGGGAATAAGTCTTACCCTTCGCTGGCACAATCGAGTTTTCCCTCACCTTTAACATGACACCTTGTCAGAGCACATTGCTGATAATGTTTTATGTAGTAAAGTACCATCATCACTAAATGTGACCCTCAGGAGGACGAATCTCATGACCATGTGAGTAATCATTTCGATACCTCATTTAAAGATGAAGTTTCCTACAAACAACAAGGTCGGGAAGTTGAGGGGTGATCAATCGATCTCCCGAAACTACTACCTAAAGTCGCAGTGGTTTACAAACAAAAAGAAAATATTACTATGAGAATATATTGTTGAATTTGCCTAGACTGTGGACGACATGCCTAGGATAGATATAGACATGGTTGTGTA
>JAUMHB010056348.1:0-15443 GCA_032359685.1 Pittosporum tobira
GGTTCTTTATCCTTTCCCAGAGTTTATTACCTTGAACCATTCAAGTTTCTTTCATAACCATCACCACTAAAAGTTCTTGTAACTCCATCTGACGTCTTATGTTCCCAAATCTGATGCTGGCCAGCCATTGCAATGTAAACAATTTCATTTTCTGTCTCGAAGCACACATCCCAAGGAGAGTTGAGGAGCTGAATGTACCACATTTTGGCATTTTATTATTAAAAAATAAAAAAATAAAAATGAAAAAAAGACACTTCATCTATTAAATGCAAAGAAACGTGTTTCTGAAAATTTTATGTATGTCTTGCCTGTGTGGTTCCTTTTCCTCCACCTTTATAGTCAGAACCTTTGGTTCCATTTCCAGCAAGAGTTTGCACCATCTCATTAACAAAATCAACCACCCTACAGAAGTGACAAGCTGAATCAAATAAGATGGCTTATTAGAGCCAAGATTTGAGAGAGTTCCTATGGTTCAAATCCTTCGTAACTTGGTGAGCATATACCAAACAGGAAAAACACTTAAATCCTTTATATAAGTATTATTTTGGAAAGTAAATAATTTCAGTAAAACCGCCAAAAAGGAGACCAACATGATTAACCCGTAGCATATCTTGGAAATAAAATGTACATTTCTGGAAATTTCCTCACGGTGATCTCAATGTCAAAGTATGAGCATATGAGTTTTTGTAAGAAAACAATATAGGTGTGTATAGATAAAACAGATAATACATAAAAATCAACAAAAAACAATTAAAATGATTATTTTTATAGGATCCAAGTATAGGAATTGGAACTAGCAACAGGTTATTCCTCAAGGCCAATGTTATTTCCCCCCCTTGGGGTTAGATTAGAATGAATTGTAAAAGTGATAAATATAAGGTTACCAATTATTTCTGGAACTAGCATACCTCAAAGCATGGTTTTCAGTATCCGCAACATACAGGAGATTTTTCTTTGGGTTGTAAGCCAAACCCTGGACAAACAAAATACTATTTTAAATAACACAGTTGAGATGAAACATGGGATGTTCCATACAGAAAAATAAGCTTAGTACAAATATATATATATAACAGGTCAAAAAGACAGAGAGGACGATGGTTGAAACATTTGTAACATTGGGGTGAGAAGTGAAACAACAGGTATACTTAATGGGTGCAAAATGGATTATACTCTTAAGACAGGTCAAACGACATAGAGGATTAGCTTAATTATTACCTGTGGACGATTGAAGGCGGCTTCGCTAAAATTACCATCACGAAAACCTTCTTCTCCTGTACTCCCAATTTGGAGGAGAAAATTCCCATTTAGGTCAGTTACTACCTACAATTCACATCAGGTATTGTCCATCTAAGAAGATTCACATCCACATGGGGCCAAATTTTCACAATGCCAAGCAAAATACGGTTCAAAAAGAAAATGGCATATACACTTGAAGTTGTTGAGTAACCCATCTCAAAACACAGGTTGAACATGTAGTTAACTGAAGAACAGGTATTCTACAAATTTATCCATCCAAGCACCCAAATTATCATCTGTTTTCTTGCTATGTTGGCTGTTGAAATTTTTATTATGATTGAATTATGAAACATACATGTAAAATGAGTAAACTATTGAGCATTTTAGTCCCCTAGGTACTAGCAGTATGAAGATTGATAAGATCTGTTACAGATCTTGAGCCGATAATAACCATAATAAGGACTATTTTATCCTGAGAGAAAATAACATGAGTTTAAAGGAAAGCATTGCTTCAAAATATTAGCATATTTCAGCTACGGCAACAACTTTCTACACACATACAATGATATTAAGACAACAGTGTCATTTATATTTTCGGCAGGATTGCTAGAATGTAAGGACTTTTCAAACTGCATATTCAATAAGCTATACTCGCTAGCCTAGAGTATTGCATAACATATGGAGTAACCAAAAGTATCCTTTTCGCATTCCACAGAATACCAAATACTTTAGGAAAAGAGATAAAGCATTTGTTAAGTAGGAAAAGTAGATGAATTGAACCGATGTTTCAATCACTTCTCGACCGAGAATCTATAGATAGCGGATAGATAGGAAGCTTTGAACGACTTCCACGCAACGAAAGACTAATCAAAAGTATTACGGATGGGCAGGGGAAACCAAAGTGTGTGAATGACAATGTGCATGTCTTTTTCATGTGTGCGTGCCTTAATGTATGTCTGCAGGCATGAGAGAGAAGATATATAAATAAATATATCTATAGAGAGAGAGAGAGAAAGAGCTTACAATTCTGTTATGATTACTGTCTGAAATAAACAGCCGGTCGTTGAACACATCAATTGCCAGTTTACCGGGAAACTTCAAAGGGGACGCTAATAAGCGGGGATCGTTATCCTTCTCCAAACGCAATGGAATTGGGGTATTACTCAACATTTTCTTTCTACCATAAAACAAAAGAGCTGCCTCCACTAAATTGTCCAGGTCCTATTTATGGGCACGGAGGAGTAAGAACAAAAATTATATAAAACTCTGTTTTATGTTTATAAACAATAAGATAAGGAAGATGGTCAGTAAATCATAAGGAATATAGTGAAACTCTTTTTCAAAGAAAAAATAGTATTTCCAAAAGAAAATCATTGAGCTAGTTGCTCAATGTCCATTATGCAACACTAAAGGAACATCGATGTCTATGATATTCATGGCAAAAATGTCATTATACCTTTCGACGACCTTCTCCTGCTATTTGCGCAATGAGCTTCCCATTGGGCCCCACAATAGCAAACGTCGGCCATGAATTGATACCTAATTCTCTCCATAAGTACATATCTCCATCATTGACAACCTACGAATTACGTAAGTGGCAATGTTTACTTATAACGATATGTTCAAAGGCAAGAATATTTACATATCCAATGGCTTCCAGATGAAGTACAGAGAACTGAGCTTACTGGGTGAGTGATGTCATAGCGTAACACTGCATTGCGAATGGCTTCCAGATCTTTCTCATTGTCAAACTTCGCAGAATGAACTCCAACAACAGTAAACTGCACAGACAAAATTATAATGTAACTATATAAATGTTAATCATAATTACAATGTATAAATATGTTTTTGACATGTTTTGAAATCCGTGCCAATTGACACTCCGAAAAAGAAAAAAAAGATGATACTTAGTACTGCATTTATTAGACAAACACCATATACCCATAATATCATTATATTTCCATGTAGAGGCACATCGCTAAATCTTGAATGTTGAATTTTTATGGTCCTTCAAATTGAGGTAGATTTCCATGGTATGCTACTCAATTGGAAAACTTAACTCAATTTGAAAAGTAACATGCTAGAGGTTGTAATTATGAACATGAAAATGAGTACTTCACATACAGTTGGTGCATGCCAGACATTTTACTCGACATTTTTCTGCAAGTGTACCAAATCATAGATTTTATGGAAATTAAGTAAGATACATAGGAAAAACACAATAAAGCACATAACACGAGAAGATCTAGGAAAGCGGAACCCCACGGTTCTGCCAAATGGTGAAATGTAAACAGTCCATAAATTAAGCAAGATTTAAACAGTATAGAACCTTACTGGCATATCTCTATATTTTCTCTCCAAAAACTCCAGATCTGGCAAGACATGCATACAATTTATACAACAATAGGTCCAAAAGTCCAGCAGAACCACCTTCCCTTTTAAATCCTGTACACACACGCAAATATATAAGGATGAATATATTAGCATTCATAGCAAGTTCTCCAGAGGCAATAATAGTAGCCACAGAAACGCTCATAATACGTTTCATTAGATTTTATTTTGTTAAATAAAGTTCCAATAGATATTATCAAGAAACTAAAAATTGCAAAATATAAGTAGCTATACAACACTTGTTGTCCTGCGGCCCATAAATAAGCAACAAAACTATTTGACCATCTCTGGACTTACCCTGCTTAGCTGGAGAGGAGCTGTGTTTAGCCAGTCAAGTTTTGGCGGAAACTCCGGTACCATTGTTGCATTCCCCCTTGTGCAATGAAAGATGTCACGGTTATTTTAGATCACGAAAAAAGTTAGCGAAACAAGTAAATAATTATGTTAGCTGTTTCAAAATAGAATCAATTACTTCAGTAATCAGAGATATGTAAAATAATCACAATCCATCAAAAGGGGCCCATTATTATGGTCCAGTCGGTACATTAGGATGGACAATTCACAATGTCAAGAATATATAATGATTTAATGAACATTAAAATGATGGTAAGTCGCATTTACTTGCTCTCCATATCAGCAATATAGTTCGTAAACTGTTGGATTCTCACAGAACGAGATCTTTCTGAAACCATTAAAAAGCAAAAAGATCCAAATATTACTCTTGATATTTTACGTCCGCAAAGCAGGGCAAGGAAAAGAATATATGTATACAATCAGAAAGATAAAATATTTAGGAAAAAAATTTATTATATTTTGATTATCAGACCTCCACGCATTTCAATAGGAGGACTGCTGACTCCAAATAATAGGTTCCAAATAGCTTTTGGAGATGCATATTGCATTGACTGCAAAGGCAAAGCAGTTTCCAGAGATCCAATAATATTAAAGTCAAAGAAACAGCATCAAAATGTCCTCTGTGGATATTTACAAAAAGTTATTTTCAAGAATCTTTGAATACAGAGTTTTTTGTTTTTTTGCCCTTAATTATTTAATCTTCTAAATTATGCAGTACCTTCCAGTTTGAAATGGCAAAAAGAAGACATGATAGCGAAATGCCCAAACTTCCGTATCTCACAATATCTCGCCGAGAACCGTGCAACCTGTCCAAGAATTATTTCCATAATCTCAACATAAAGTTGAACTAAATTTCTTGAATATTTTTGTCGCATATGAAATTTAATCTACTTATGAAACTGAAAATGAATATCATTAGCAAGAAATAAAATCATAAGACTTCAATTTCTAGATAAGTTCTGAAGGCAATCCCACCAAAAAAATTTACACCAGGAAAAAAAAAAGGAACTAATTGCTAATATTATTATATTCAACTTGACTAGATCCAAACAATCTAGATACTAAGCTCACTTACCCTCCCACTAAGAAGGCCATATCATTAGTGGAGTATGCCCCCTGGAATGACCCATTGTCCTTGACTGGCTCTTGTGGAGTTTGTGTAGAAGAATTTATAGACTGAGGTCCCTGCATCTTTGCATCTGCAATAGTTTGTCATCATCAGAAATAGGCAAAACTGAAAAAAAAAATTATAACCCTGCAGGATAACAGCATAACTTTTTTCCCCTGCATATTTAAGAAATAAAGAAATAATTCACGAAATCCATTTAGTGTTGCATAGGATTCACAACAACAAAAAAAAAAATAAGAGAAGAAAACAATCACATATATAAAACGTATTATCACATAAATTGGTCTTCTGATTATTCCAGAATCAATTTAGTGTAGCTAAATCATTTTTACATTATTTCCGGTACCAAAGAAAAATAAAAACATTATCGGTACAATTTTAGAATTACAAACTACCGCAACCAGAGGAACCATTGAGAATGTCATCAAGTAAAATATTTGAAATCTCCTTTCTGATAAGTGTTGGACCAGCACTTTCCAAAGTTTCTTGAGATAATGTTGTTGTCACAACTATACATCTGCAAGCAGGGAAAGCCTCGCAATAAAAGAAATAAAGCAGAATCCATAATATATTTTGAAGAGAAAGCAAACAGAATAGCACAAAAATGAAATGTTACATTTGATTTGTGCGTGGGTGGTGTTCGATTTTTCTTGCTTTTTGGTGCCTTAACTAGATTTTATTACTCATCAAAACAAAAACACATATATGGAAGCCAAATAACCAGTGACATATGGAGACAAGGAAATGAGAAGCTCCAAGTGGACTCATATGAAAATAAAATAAAATTACATACCTATTAATTCATTAACAACAAACTACCACAATATTGCAGGATTCAACGGATTTACCTCATTTGTGCTGCTTTAGCAGCTTGTACCCCAGCCAACGCATCTTCAATGACGATACACTGGGAAAAATTGATTATTCATTATTATGGATTCTTAAAACAGAAAACAATTGAATATTAAATGAAGAATTACTCATAATTCTCATGTCAAGACGAAATGAAGGTATTAAAACATTGATAATGTTAGGAAAATCAACTTCGAACTCTCATTAATTAAGAGTCCAAAGTAAGTTAGCATACGGAGATAATAAAAGTTAATTTTCAAAATCCTTCAAGCCAATCCACATACTCTTTGCAACTGACACCTGTCAAGGAATTATTACATAATCAAAGCATACCTCACTAGTTGGCACATTCAGAATCTTTGATGCAGCCAAAAATATATCAGGAGAAGGCTTCAAATTTTCAAATGCATCAGCTGACACAATAGCATCAAACCTGATAAAAGAAGACCAACAGAAATATAAGATCAAGAAAAAACGTTTGAGATAGGCACATTACTTACTTTGAGTATTGAGTCTTTGACAATATTAAAATTTAAAAGCCATACTTCATTTGAAAATATAAGAGCATTTTGCTAAAAAGTTTAGTATGGAGTATTAAGAAACATATTTATACATTTGAGTGAAAAATCAATGGAAGTCACTGTTTATAGATTATCCATGTGGGTTTTCGTTTATGTTCATTTTTGGATATCTTATAATGAAAGTTGTTTAGATAAATTATTGGTACAAGAACAAAATACGTTTTAATAATCGTACAAAGATTGGATAGTGAGAGATAATTTGATAAGTCTTGAGCTATTTTAGAAAGATTTTTGAGAGATGTGTAGAGGAAGAGACATGTAAAACATAATCTAATTTCGACTAAAGGTGTGTTCTAAAAGAAATTTTGCTCGCATTTGTTGGAACAAAATAAAAACTCGTTTTGTTCTTATATTTTGGAAAGGAAGGAGTACATTTTAATTTCATAACACATTAACACGTTACTTACTTTGACAATGGTAAACCAGCAGCCGCTAAATTTGCGTCGACCTTGATACGATCTGCGCTAGACGCAACGGCAACTTTGAGGCCACTGTTTCTACACTGTTGTTACAAAAACATCGTATTACACAACAACATGATGCGGCAAAATACATAACCATGTTAATTTGGTTCAAAATTCACTACCCAGAATACCTGATCAATAAGTTCAAGGGCACCAGGGAATCCTATTCCGGAATTTGGTTTGGCATACTACAAGAAACAACACAATACTTAGAAATAGATCTCCCTCCAGTACATACCAAAAATGGATATAAATTTGGCAATGAGAATCCATTCACCTTATCAAGATATATCTCAAAAAATCTCTTCTTTGCTTCCTCAGGGTTAAATCCCTTCACACCTTTTACTGAAGCTACACCTCCTAGAAAGTTAGCTTCACCTGTTGCATTTGTAGAATACAAATGAAGTGTTAAAGGAATGATAAATTGCTTACAATGGTAGCCAAAATTTCCAGGTGCATATTTGTAGCTTCTGCTCTAAACCTCATATGCTAAAAATTACGTTCGGGAGTGTTTATAAAAATGAATAATCTGAATATTAGTAATATCTACAGAGACTAGAGAATTGAGTTTTAGTTGCGAAAAAAAAAAAAAAAAGATGATAACTTCTGCTCCGAACCCATGCAAGAAAATTACCTAACACGACTGCAGATTAAAATTAATCAACAGCAAACTAAATTTTAGTTGTGATCTTAAAAAGAAGGTTTGAAATGAGAAACAATAATAATCAAATTTTGGTCTTAAGGCTGTCATTACTTGTTTTCCATAAACAAGTATTGAACAAGGTAATCTTCTACCAAAAATCATATTGATTATTCACATCCTTATTCAAAAAAGTGTAGCAGATTTGTATGTCAAACTGTTCCGTAAGAGGAATTTCATATATCTCGAAAGCTGAAAAGATTCATATTAAAATTATGTTCTAGTTTTGATATATGATCATAATTCTGATTTATATACGTCCTGCCTAATCCCAACAAAGGGCCCATAGAGGTATATCACCAATTGGCTGCCTCTGAAGCCTGTATATAAACACTCCTGCCACCATTAAACCAAGTCCTATATGGCTTTATTCGAAATTCATAACTTATGAATTATACTTGCTCTGTCCCATTTTCATAGTCCTAATCAACTTGATTTATTTTAAAAGTAACAACTGAGCATATTTAAACAGATTCTCGAAGTCATGAAACTTGGAGCCATAAAGCCTCTGTCCCAATATATAATAGCATTCCTAACTTTTGAACAATGATTTTCAATATTTTCATATTCAAAGTAACATGAATCCATTTGAGTTTTGAAAAAATTGTTTTGTGCAATTAATAGTATTTTTCAAATAATCCACAATTTTTACAATTGTATTAATTATAATTAAATTAATTCATATAATTTTAAATTTAAAAATATTAAAACTTTTTAAAGTGTATAGTTCTCTTATATTTTCAAAAGGAATGAGTAGTTTACAATGATACTGACATATATTTAAAACCAACAGTTAAATTATGTCATTCTAAAAATGGCAAATTTTATCAAATAAGCCAAACTAAGACATTTACGTAGTAAAAAAGGATTTACCGGTGCCCATGAATGGAACGAAGTCTTCTACAGTAACTTGAACTCCCATTTCAGCAAACACGTCGACTGCAGCCAATCTAGACGCCTCTTCGCTGTTGCAAAGCACTCCGTCCATATCAAAAAGCACCGCCGACACTTTCCCCCACTCCTTTCCGGCGTCCGATACCTTCTTCTCCTCGACTTTCAAGCAAGCTCTCACCGGCGACCCCGCGCTCCTCCCTCGTTCGGAAAACGAAATGGTTTTCGACCTCCATTGAAACAGAGAGTTTGATCTCGAGATGATTTTTGAGTTCAGGATGAGATTTGTGAACTGTGATCTTGAAGATGACGAAAGGGGAGGTGATGAGGCTCTCAAAGCCATTTTCTCTCTAGAAACGAAGTGTTTCTCTCTCTAACTGAAGTGTGGCGGGGAGGGGATTTCTGTTGGATTAAATTTGGTGGGACGGAATTGCCCTTTCAATTTAAGGAAAGTAGGAAACTGCTTTGAGAGAGTGAGTGACACTAACTAACAAGGCCTAATTAACAAATACTACCCTAAACTCTGACTCATTCTAACTTGGATCATCAACTTTTCAAATTTTACATTCAGGTGACTGAACTCTCTACTTGTTACGATTTAGTCCTATTATATCAAATCAGAACAAATTGAGACAGCAATCAAATACCTAGAAAATCAGGTGGAATGAGGCATAGAGTTAGTAGTACATCCGTTCTAAAATTAGATATAGTTTTGAATTTTATTAAATTAGGTTTTTGACATTTCTAACATTCAAATTATAATAATATAAATTTTCAATGTCAAATTTTGTATGCATTAATATTTATTTGTAGTCTACATATTAACTTTAAAATCAATCAAAATAAAATAAATTCACTTCAAATTTAAATTTAAGTAGTACATTAAAATACATAAATATATGTAATTTTGAAACAATGACAATGATATTTATGTTAGATCCGAGGGAATATCTAGAATTGACGGCCTAGTAATTTTGTGGGATAAAATTGGAGTCTAGACATTATTTATTGGCCTCGTTAACAAAGACTACCCTGAAAATTTTAAAAAGAAAAAAAAATTAAATTTAAAAATATAATATTCTCTTGTATTTTTTATACATTTATGGTACTGAATAATTCTTTATGCAATTTCCTTGATTACCAGAAATCCTTACATGAACATTTCCCATTTCTAAAATGATGAAACCGCACACGATCCCTCACAATAATCTCCCTATCATAAACTTGTGAAATGAGCTTCACCACAAAATGACAGTCATCACATACTCTTAGATTCTTCATGACACGAATCGTTGCCCCCGGAGTAGTTTTTATAAGGCCATAGGCAGTAGCAAGCCTTTCGCTATGGTGCCATACTGCATTTTCCTTATCCTCCTCATCAATATCAAACAAAACCTGGGAAGTGTTCGGCAAGTACCCCTGAAACTGCAACTTTTCCATAATTTTTTCCAGCATCAAGTATATTTCGTCTGTCTGGGGGTGAGAGGAATCGCCTACTTTAAATTCGTGCACAATTCCCTCCAAATCTATCAAACTACTTCCCGTGTTTGTTTTCAACCCTCTTTCTTTCATCAATTTTCTCACTCTCGAAACATCTTCCCATCTCCCCGCCTTTGCGTAGATGTTTGATAACAATGTGTATCGTCCACCATTTTGTGGCTCCAGTTCTAGTAGCATTTT
Organism: Pittosporum tobira; assembly: GCA_032359685.1. Lineage (NCBI taxonomy): Eukaryota > Viridiplantae > Streptophyta > Magnoliopsida > Apiales > Pittosporaceae > Pittosporum > Pittosporum tobira. The sequence continues at coordinate 10,279 of JAUMHB010056348.1, forward strand.
CCCAACTTTTTCACCTAAATCAAGATTTCCATGCTTCCAACAAGCACCTAAAAGTGCTCCCCAAACAGCCCCATTTGGTTCCATTGGCATAGAACTTATAAGTTTCTCTGCTTTATCAAATAGCCCTGCCCTTCCTAATAGATCAGCAACACAACCGTAATGCTCCACATTTGGTTCAACTCCATAAACTTCTTTCATATTTTCCAAATACCAAACACCTTCATCCACCAGACCTCCATGAGCACAGGCATTTAAAATCCCAAGAAAAGTAATATTGTTCGGTTTCACCATTTTTTCCTCCATTTTCGAAAAAATATCAATTGCATCCCCTGCTCTTCCATGAATAGCAAGCCCCCCAATCATGGCATTCCAAGAGAAAACTTCTTTCACTTTCATTTTCTCAAAAACCTCCAACGCCAAGTCGATTCGCCCACATTTAGCATACATGTCCACCAAAGAAGTTCCCAAAACCGCATTAATTGGAATTGCCTTCCTCTTCACGTAGCCATGAACCCATCTCCCTTGATCAAGTGCCCCAACATTAGCACAAGCAGAAACCACACTCGACAAAACAAATTTTCTTGGCCTAATTTTCGCTTTCTGCATTTCATGAAATATTTCTAACCCCTCCTTGTAAAACCCTCCTTGGTTATACCCATCAATCATTGCACTCCAAGATATATCATCCCTCTCAGGCATTTCATCAAACACTTCCCGTGCCTCTTTAATCATCCCACACCGCATAAATCCACTTATCATTGCGTTCCAAGAACTTGCGTTCTTATCCTTAATTTCCTCAAACAACAATTTAGCATCCTCAACATTTCCAAATTTCATGTACCCATCAATCATGGCATTGAAACATATAACATCCGATTCGCCATTCGAATCAAGAATGTTCCTAGCCTCTTTCAAACACCCAAAAGAGGAATACATCTGAATTCCAGAACTCCTTATATACTTCTCTCTCATAAATCCATTTTTCACCACAAGACCATGAATTTGGACCCCTTCTTCATAAGCTTGTGCAATACTACAAGCTTTCATTAATGGAGGGTATGTATACTTATTAGGCCTTGAATTGGAAACCACCATTTTATAACAAAAATAAAGAGCCAAAAATGGCTCATTGTTATCCAAACACCCTTTAATAATGGCATTCCATACAAACACATTTCGTTGTGTTACTTGTTCAAGAAGTTCTATTGAAGTGGTGAAAGTGTTGAAATGTGGAGTTGCATAGGATTTGATTAATGACCCAGATACAAAATGGTCTTGGAAATGGTTGGTTTTTAAGACTAAGGCATGGACTTGGTGCAGGTGGTGGAGAGAGGTGGTGCACTTAGTGGTTAAAAGATGTAAGATGGTTTTTTGGGAGAGGTTGGAGGTGGTGGAGAGTGAGTTATCCGGTGGGAGGTGTTTGGCTATGAGGCGATAAGGCAGCTCTGTGGTGGTCATGGTGCTCATCTCTCCTCTCTGTCATTTGCCAAATGAACGGAGAGACAAAAAAAATGTGCAAAATGAGTGCCAACTTCAATTTCACATTTTAACCTAGGAAAAAATAGTAGAAAAGAAAAATAAGAAAAAAAAAATTCCTATTAATCAATGTCCTAAAATTTGTTAGACAAATTTATTTCATGGAGAAAATGTCCAAAATAAGTATTCGAGTGTTAATCGCTATTATATTTGTTATGCGCGACAATTATTTAAAAATTAATATTTAGAATTCGGCTCAAAAATATTTAATTTAATTGTCTGATGTGCATATAAAATTTTAAAACACTAATATTAATTTACTAAATAACAATCTACCCACTTTTCATTCGACTAGAAATGTCCTCAAAATTAAAAAAGCAAACGTTGATCAAAGTGAAAATTGTTGCCCCATAATTATATTAGAGGTTAACACGTCTTCCCCAACATCATCATGTCGCCGTATAAAAAGATTATGATTCAAGCCCAAAAAAGTAGCACAAACTCTAATATACACATATATGTACATAACAAGGGCAAGAATTGCTTATTTTTATTGGTGTCTTCACAATAAATATTAAATTTAAGTGGTATAGTAATTTTTTTTTAATTCTCATCTTTTATTGTAAGAACAGTTGACGTGTAATAAAACAATTTCTTCATCTATCACTTGTCATCTACAATTTTTTACTCACTCAAATTTTATTATTTATTCTCTCAAAAAAAAAAATTATATATATTTTTTTAATTCACACACGTTGTGTGTTGCCTAAATAATAGTGTAACTAATATAAAAATGCGACTTAGCCCAGACATATAATCAAAATGGTGATATATATATATATATATATATATTATAAAGTCGGCAGGTGGGTCTGAAAAAATTTGGTCATCACAAGTTATTTGCATCGTAAAAAAAAATAACTACAGCACAGTAAAAATTAAAATCTTATTACAAAAAATCAAAAATCAAAAATCAAAATTAAAATTGGACTTTTCGAAAGCAAGTTATGCACCACATCAGCGCAAGGGGACTCCCAATCTCCGATGCATGAATGTAGTTCTTCCAGCAGTAACAACAGTCCTTACAACAACAACAACAACAATAATAATTAATTTTTCTAATTAGTAATAATTATTGTTATGAATATAATAATAATACTTTATGCACTAATATTTGTTATTATTAACTAATTAAATTAACTTAAGAATTAAAATTATGTCATGCTACTTCTCTTGTATAATTATTTTTTGTATGCATATATAATTAATTATGGTCACTTGTTAGAGAATATTAATAATAGTGATATAATTGATATTCTAAGTATTATTTATTAGTATTATTTAGTATCCAATTTTGAATTAAATTATGTTATTTAGCCTTTAAATTATCCTAATTGGATCCATAAATTAGTATGCCTATATGATAATGTTTGGTACAGTTTATGATTATAGACTATAATTTTTTTTAAATTATAATCACCAAAAAAGTCTATTTGGTATAACAACTCTTTTGTAGCATTTAATCAGTTCCAGGAAGTTTCTCCTGACCGGCTTCTTTTTTCCTGTAGACCAATTTATCAAAGTATAACAATACAAGTTTTGCACTTTCACGTTCACATATAACTTTCTCTCGTTATTTTTTATATATACACACATACCATTTTTAATAATTTGAATTATTTTAGGCAATTGAATTTTCATACGCATAAGTTGATAGCAACTAAATAAGATTATAAATTTTCAAACTCAATTTCTTTTTTTTTAAGTTAGTGATGACATTGGTTTCACCGTATTTTACAATTACAGCATATTAAATCAACTAGGGATCGACTTCCGCATAAACCACAATTATATCATTACTCCATAATAATATACTAGAAATCTCATATCGATAAGAAGGATAAAACTTTGCACCATTATTTCGAACCATAATTCCATAAATAGAAAATAAATCCCAACTATAAGGGGGAACAAAATTCTATTTAGTTAAGTAAAAAAAAAAATAACTCTACACGCTGCATATGGGACGTTCTCACATGAGACCTCTCAAGAATAAGAGATCTTGGGACCTCAGTTTTAACCATTGGACTAGGACCTCATTGGTTTTAAACTCAACTTCAGCAGCGCTTTTGATTTTAACTGCTTAAACTCGTGGTCACTTTTAAAGTAATTTATTAGTGATTTTTTTAGGATTTAATTAATTTACAACTGAATTGACGTTACTTAGTTATTTCGATTATTACTTCAAGTTTTCTTATGTTATATTTGGTTTTCATTTCTTGCAAAAAATGAATAGAATAAAATTTTACATTGAAAATAAGTAGTGGTTGAAATGAAATAGTTAGTTATTTAAGTTGAAAATGAAAGAAGAAATGAAATTGATGAAATACACTTCCTCCAAAATAAATAATCATTCGTTTCTCATTATCTCATCATCTTTATTTTTAACAAAAAAAATAGGACTAACAACACATTTCATTCTAATCATCACTCAATTTTAATATAAAATTTTATTATATTTATTTTTCTTAATGAACATGAACCAAATGCAACATCAGTGCTATATTTTGCTGATTTTTTCAAAATATTAGGCCACACAAATTTTAAATATTCATGCAAAAAATTTCTTTTACGAACATGTATTATATATATTTATTAATATATTTACTTAAATCATTTATCTTGTCTTGTCATAATAAAAAGGATATACAGGCTCTTTATTTTTAAGACGAAGGTGAAATAAATCTATGTTCTAACCGGAAGGATACTCTTCAAATTCTATTTGGAAGAGAGTTACCATTATTACGAGTTACTTCAGCGTTGCCTCTCACTCCCAACATGTGCTAGAGGCATTTTCTCTAAGTCAGCCTTCTTATTTAATGAATGTTGTCCTGTTTTATATTGTTTAGTTTACAACAGTTTATTTTTTTTTTTTAATTAAAATAAATTATAAAAAAATATTTATTTATTAATTTTTTAAAAATAAATTTAAAATGTTGTAATATTCAACTTATAGGAGTATATTTTTTTAAATTAGCAAAAATAAATATTTTTAAAATAATTTATTTTTGAAAATAACATATAATTAGTTGTTTGGGAAAGCTGAGTCAGCGCATCACATGTGTATCTACGAAGTATTAATACATATGTTAAAAACACAAGTTGATCTAAAAATTTAAACCACTAAGTTTGTGACCGATTTATGTATGTTAATTATTACTATTTTATTATTTATTAAATATAAGACTCAATTAAGTTGTAATAACTTGACACGTTATTCGAGAGTGTATTTTAAAATTATACAGTTACAACCCGACAATTGTACCACACAACTTTAATGCACTCCTGAACAATTCGGACAACAAATTCTTGGGCAAAATGCATTTTGCCCTTCTTCGAAAAAGCATGGTCCTTGAATGGATAATCATTTTTCGGCTAAATTTTTGTATAAGTTGCTTGCCTTAAATGTCTAAATTATTAAACTACCCTAAATAAACAAGAGACAATTAATATATTCACAATATCTATTAAGGGCAGCTTAATCGATAACCATTTTTCGACTAAATTTTTGTATAAATTGTTGGAAATCTGCTGTCGAAGATAGAAATACATCTTCCCCTTCCAGCGTCTAAAGAAATTGCCATCAAATCTTTTCTTCTTGAATATACTGTTGTTTGAATCGTGATCAG
>JAUMHB010056359.1:0-15443 GCA_032359685.1 Pittosporum tobira
TCTAAGAAACCTATTACCATAAGAAATCTATTACCATAATAATACTATAAATATAATATTAATTATATTTAACAGTTATGTCACTTGTAGGCCAAATAACTTACATCTAATCCAACTTAAAATATAATAAATATATTATCATAATAATATTATAATATTAATTATATTAATATAATTAATATTATATTATCTAATAAGCTATATATATCCACAATTGTGGTCAGTGATGGAGGCCGCAGTTGTTTTCTTTTATGTACTTTGTTTGGTTTCGACTCATGATCTACAGGCAAGGGCACCATATATATCATTACAAATGTGAGCGCGTAAGCGCGCCCGTCCGTCCCTGTGCGGGTGCTGGTGCGCTCGTTTGTGCGTGTGTGCGCGTGTGTTGGTGTGTTACACATGATCATACCTTCCTGTACCTATAATAAGAATTAAGCTACTTGAGTGAAAGATACTGACCTCCATTTTCACGAAGAAATCATAGCACTGTCAACGGTGCACATGGGAAAGTATTTATTGGAAGAATGCATGGCTACCCAACATCCAAGGCAGCACCTTTTCGCCATAGTATTGGAGATCATGTCCTTAGTTATTATTATGCACATGCTACCAAAGGTTCTCAAATTCGAGGACAGTGGATTCTTTCCTTAAATAGTCATTTTCACCATGATCGAGGTTCATGCCCTTAGATTCTCTCTACCTAAACTTCATGGGATTAGCAAGGATTTTAGGGTTTGAAAAAGTCTCAAATTTTCATCATTTCTTCTCTATGGTAAGATTAAAATTAGGCCCGAAAAATAGATGATTAAGGATGAATTTAGATAAATATAAATCAATTTATATATATTTGAATTGGATTAAAATATATTGAATTTTATATGATTGATAAATGGATGAATATATATAGATAAAAATTGGATATGGATAACCTATATCAACCTTAAATTTAATACATCATTTTTTTGTAGGTTTATCAAAAATATATTAATATACCCCTGGTGGAAAACTCTCAACGTCATAGATTTAATCGTGTAAAAATTTTATAATTCCGATTGTATTTATATCTTGAAAATGTAGGAATAAGAATAAAGGAAAAAGAAAAATAAAACAGCCTATACAAAACGTCACGTGACAGCAACTTGTTGCATGATAAACCTGATGAATACTCAATTTGATAAGTTAGTTTCTCTCCATTACACATATACAACTACACTTATATATTATATGTGTTCAATTACACATATAGTTAGTGTATGTTAATTAGTTCAACAACTAACCATCTTATTAAATTCACTTAATTTATAAAACTATTTAACTCAATACATTTATAAACTTCTCTAAATAATTTTAATTCATATTCATTTAATATTGAATGATTTTGAACATCTGTTATATTGTCATTCATTTGGCTACGTCTAATTAAAATATAGAGCAAAAGTTTTTGTTCTATTGGAGCCCAACTACTAAATAGTTAGGGCTTCCATTGACGAAGAGGGTGTTGATTTGTGCCCAAATGGTGCTGGGGACTAGAGTGACTAGCCGTATCATGATCATTCCTAGCACAAGCTTGGCTCCTTCTACTTCGGTCACTGTGCATGGTGGCCTTGAGCCGGTAGGATTATTGATGTCTTCTTTTATTGCAGCCATGTCTAGGAACCAGCAGAGAGGTTCAGTTTTCAAAATTTATTTTATATGAAAAAAAAGAAGGGAAGTGTAGATAGGTTGAGATATTGATCCTATAACATAAATAAACATATTAACAACAATTGATTGATATTTAATCCTGCATTACAATGTAACCTTATGATACGTAACTAAGAAAAAGGAAAATGTGAATAAAAAAACTCTATGTTATGTAAGAGAATTTATAGTGGAGTATAAAAGGACTGACTATATAGAGAGTACATAGAAAAAATTAATACGACATTCTTCCTAAGCTTTCAAGACAAAATGATTGAACAAGTCAAATTTTTTTGTAAGTAATTACTGATTGGTGAGATTATGGAGAGAACTTTGACTTCAGTCTTGTCGCATGTGTGACTAAGGTCTCTAGGCCAATACTTTGCAGTCAGAACTGGGCCAGATTCCAGCCATTTTCAATAGAGCAGCGTGCATCTAAGAAAACTGTGGGTTCAACCCTAAGTATCAGTTTATCGCACTCCATTTTCCCAAAAAAAATATGAAATGTTTGAAAAATAAGAATCTTAAAAAATATATTTGATTAAGAAAAAATTGTTTAATTACTTTTATATTATTATAATTTTAGATAGTAAAATATTAGTTGAAATAATAAATTATAATTTAGGAGTAACAGTTAAAATAATTAATTACTCTTATATTATTATAATTTTAGATAATAAAATATTAATTGAAGTAATGAATTATAATTTAAGAGTAACAGTTAAAATAATGGTCATAATATTAGAGTGATGGTTGAAGTAATTGATCATATTTGATATAATAAAAATTTATATATTTAAATTTTATAAAAAAAAATACTCTCTCTGTCCACAAAAGAATGAGCCCAGATATCTTTTTCATTGTCCAAAAAAGAATGACTTAATCTACCACTTTTAGTATGTAATTACTTTCTTACCATCACTTTATGTCACATCAAAACTCTCTTTTTCGCTCTCTTTATCATTATAAAATATATTTGTAAGGATAATTTTGTCAAAAAAATATACTCTCTCTTAAAAAATTAGTTTCCTTAATTTGCGTACTTTATCCATTTTAGTCATCCTTTTGTGGACGGATGAAGTATTACACTTAATTTTAGATGGTTAAAAAAATAAATATTATATTTTTTTTGAAACGGACAGAGAATAGGAAGGAAAATAGTCAATTAAATACAGAAATCAAATCTCAGCCCACAACGCACTCTTGCTTAACCTTCTTTCAAAGTCATGGTCATGGCCATGTCCATCTCTAAAAAACATAAAAGATGATCTCAAAGACCCAGACAAACAATTCAAAATTAAACATGAACTCTAACGTAAAACCAAATCTTGCATCTTCTTGAAACAACCCTTAATTAATAACCCTGCAATTCTTCCTAATCTCTCCATTCGAGCCCGTAAGCGGACGAATATCACCCATTTTGATCATGGCAGCAGCAAAATCAGCTGCAAAATTGTTTGGGCTATTACTATATCCTCTCACAATTGAATCAGTTGATCCACCATTAAAGAGAACTTGATCAGAGTGGAGGAGACCCTTTTGGTTGACAAGATTCTTGTAATAATTATTGTCGAAAGCTGTGGGAGATTGAAGATCCAATGGCGCCAAATTGTTGTCTCCTGAGCCTGAGGGTCTAGGGCAATTGCTTCTCCTTGTTTGAGCAAATGAAGTGTCCACGTTAGTCTCGTTGTATATGCGAGCTCTAAAGTTAGTGCACCTTGCTTGCCCGATTGTGTGAGACCCTAATTTAGGACAATATTTTGCCAAATGAAAAATGAGCAACTTATATATTCAAAATTTAAACTTTTTTTAAGCATGAATATATTTTACGAGTCAAGAAAATGAGGAAATAATTTAGGTACACACGTAAATATATGTTCGTTATAATACTATAATACTACTACTTTATGTGCCCAAATGAATGTCGCATTAAAAATAGAAAATTATGCATTTTAAGAATATTTATCATTTTCGCCTTCAACCCTATCTCAATTTTCATTATATTTATTTTATGAGAAATTTAAGTTTAGCCACTTGTTTTAAGACAAACTTGAAAGTGTCACTTTAAATTAAAATAAAACAAAAAATAAAAATAAAAATACGGGATTATTATTTTGGGACAAGGAAGAGATCGAGAGCAAACCAGATAAAACAACCATGTCGTGGGTGGAAAGGCCAACAGCACTGAATTTGGAAATGAGGTTATTGAGGTTAGAAGTCGGAGCAGGAATGCTGTTATTCGCGGCCCCTTGGCTTGCTGTCCTTGCATCTCTTCTTCCAAGTTTTACATCCCAATTAGGCCCTCCAAGCTGCAGTTATACACCAGTAAGCCACGAGTAAATGTAATTAATCAATTAATTAATCACATAGTCCTCCTTATTTTTATACAAATTAATAGCAGTAAAGACGCATCGGGCCAGACTGACTATTAATTAATTAAGTGAATTTAATTTTAAAACACCGTCCGTGTATATATAAGTGTTGAATTATCTTTATATATTTTGAATGATGTGTCATGATCTTATTATTGTTTATGCATGTAACTGGATGGCCGTAGGAAGAAACTCTATGGAATCTAAGTATTTTGGTTTTAGTTATATTATATATATAGGCTGATGGTAGTTGGGAAAAGAAGACCGGTGAAGCAGCCGTTGGTTGGTGCTTAATATATAACGGTCATCAAGGTTTGGTAAAGGAATCAAAACGAAAGCAACATCACCTCTTCAAACTGAAGCTCTAGCCCTTTTGAAAGCTCTCAAATGGACTAAAGATGCAAATATTGAAGGAGTGATTTTTTAAACCGATTCGTTAATCCTGCTCAAGTTTTTGAAATGTTTCCCATCTTGTTGTAATTATTTAAATTCTATATTAGTTGATGTTGTAAATTTGGATAAAACCTTTAACTCTTGTTTTTACTTAAAGTGCCTCGTTCAACTATAAATGAGACACATAAATTTGTCAATAGTGCAAGACTTGGTAGTGTAATATAATTTCCATTTTGACCAAAAAAAATTATACTCTAATTATTTAAGACTTACAATGCTAACGGAATCTCTAGCAGCAATAGCCACTACATCAGCACAGGAAACAACACCGGGGCACACCCTTTCCACGGCAGACTTTATGCTATCAATCACTTCAAATCCCCTTGCAGAATTAACATTGGGAGCGGCCCTTTTCTCTCCGGTGAATGAAGATGTGTCATCGAGAAGGAGTGATCCATCACATCCCTGAAATTAAATTATGGAAATTCAAGATAGCAATATATATGCTACTAACGTACATATCTTTTTGTTTTATTTTTTGGATAAGAAAAACATGATACTAAATTAATTAATGTCAGTTAAAAATGTTCTTGACTTTGCCTGATAAAAGCATAGTGATTCCAGAAAGACGTGTCCAAGGTCAACTTAATTAATGACCTTTGAAACCAAAGTTTTACAAATAAGAAAGTATGTACACAGACTACTATTCTATAAATTATTAAGATAGTTAAAACAAAATGAAATGATAGATACAGACATATAATCTCTTCTTGCATGTCAGCGTCAATAAGGTTAGGGTGCCAAACATTAAACTAGAGTCATCAACAATGAACACAAATATCTTGGCAAATTTGAAAATTTGAAGCTAGGAGAATATATGAAATACCCGCCCATCTACGAAAGAATGACTATAGTACAATTTTCATACATATTAATAAGAATGTCAATTAAGTCACATAAGAGAGTAAAAAGAATTTGCTAAATAAACCGCATAAATTAGAGTACGTGGGCCACTTATGACACACATAATATCGTTTATATATGCATGCTTGAGTAAAGTTATTACTTGGTGGACAAAAATAAGTTTGGGCTTGGAACATTCTTTTGTTAGATCGGTAGAGGAAGTATTACGTTTACAAAGCAATCATGGAAGAATAAGCGAAGAAGGGACGCGCCCATCCGGGTTTCTTTTGCTATAGCAGAATGAACCGTGGATTTGACAGCCGGAAAAAGGTCTGGACAAGATTTGGAGTAAAAACTCGGTGAAAGTTGAGCTGAGGAAAATCTCGTGAGGAAAATAGCCAAAGTTGCAATGACTATCAGAGAAGAAGAAGAAGAAGAAGCCATTGATGAGTTGATACTGAGAAACCTGGAACTACTAGTATTAATTATAGAGGAGACGAATGTTATAATCTTCTTGGTGCAGAAAATGATAGTATTTATAGAGTGTTTCCCTAGGGTTAGCCTCGCGGCAGGTAACCTAATTCAAAGACTCCAGGCATGGAGCTTCCACGTTTAAAATGTAAGTAAAAATAGAAAATAGTAAAGAAAAAAGAAGGAAGAAGAAGAGAAATTTGGGTTTAATTGATTGATAAATTTAAGATAAAACTATTGGTATATATAATAAACTAGGGATGCATTGCATTGTTTGTCGGCAATAAGAGTTTGTTTAGCAGAACTTACCAAGCTTAACTTGATTTAAGCTGTAAATTTAGTTTTTAAAATTATGTTTAATTTATTAAACATAAATATTTTATTACGTTTGAATTTTATAATCTCTAGTTGTTCAATAAATTGCTACCTGCAAAACATGTACTAACTAGAGAAATATAGTTGAGTTTGTTAACAAATTGTCAAAGGAAGGGACCCAAGAAAGCAACTTAAACCTTTGATTTGGTGAAGACTCCAGACATCATGCGAATAAAGGAAGAGGGGGTGGGGTTCGGAGGGGAGAGAAGATGGACATTTTTCTAAAATAAAACAAAACTAAAATTTGACTTGCTTCTTGCAAATCAGTTCATGTACGTAGGCATAAATGCAAGTTTAGAAACGGGAAAAAAATGTTAAGATTGGTAAAGTAAAGGACTATGATAGTTACAATATGATATAGCTAGTTTGTTCGATATTTTTAATAAAACGATATTATTTTATTTTATTTATTTTATCTATCTTGCAAAATAATGTTATTTTGCTAACGATGTCATGTTGGATCTATATTTTTCTCATAAAGTAGTTATGGATTACAATCAATGAAAGCATTGTGCACGCACACGACATTGGAAGCTTCCACTTGATTAAGATAACAAAAACGCGCAGTAGCAAAGAGTAATTAATTAGCTTAATCAGATAAAGCCTACTCTAGATTAAGTTGTTTCATTGCTTTAGCGTCGGCAGGGTTGTCTCAATTTGAAGCTAAAAATATCCTCTTGTTATTAATTACCCAACTAATTGCACCTTATGTCTTAATTTAGTAATTAGGGTATGTGAAAGTTTATGAAATTAAATGGGCGGGTATATCTAACCCACGCAAACTTGGTTTATGAAATTAAATGGGCGGGTATATCTAACCCACGCAAACTTGGATTACTCTAAGTTCTACCTGTTTAATTAGGGATTTTTTGATACAGTGGAAACTAATTTAATCCTGTAGTTTGGTAAACATTCTCTTCATTTTTCACCAATTATAGTTAAACTTCACTATAAATTCAAATTATTCAATTATTTTCTCATAGTTTTATCCACTTGTATATAGCAGTCATAATCTATCAATTCGTCAATTATTTTTTTTTTGATAAATCAACTTTTCTTCTTTAACTTACCTGTCCTCCCCACCTGGATTGAGTCAAAGTGGTGAACCAAAGTAAAAAACCGAAGCAAGACCGAGTCAAAGTATTTCAGTGAAAAGGTAATTTCCTTCATTTATTTACCTTTTAGTTGAATGATAAATCTTTCTATAAATAGAATCATTGCACCTCATTATATTTCGACAGGGAAAGTCAACAAGTCGTAGTCTAAATCACACACTAAAACAATAAGTCACTTCTTGATTTATAAAAATATATGTTAGTGTAAAATTGTTAACACCAATTGCTACCTAAACACCTTATCGTTTATAGTTGTTTTTGGATGGTGATTTTTATACCTAACCTTGACAAATTCATGAAAAATTATAATTAAAGTCACCCTCAATGTATATAATCAATACTAGTATATATAATTTGACTTGACTATATGGACCATAGGAGTCGACAAGATCAATAACAGGGTCGACCTAAGGGAGTTTAATTTGTAACAACTACGTGGGCCCTTGAATCTTGTTGAACTTTGTCAAGCACAACATATATCGATTAAGGTCAAATTTTCACATTTTTGTTTTTTTATTTTATTATTATTTTTTTCTCGTTTTTCAGTATTTAGTTGGGCAAATATTCCAATTCCATATAGCGGTGTATATATATATATATATATATATATATATATATACACCGTCGTAAAAGTGTATAAAATAGGTGCGACTCAACAACTCCAATGATATTGAATCGAAGGATAAAATCTCCACTTCGATGAACCCCACTTCAAATCATGTTTCATGCATGCAAAACCATAATCATGAAAAAAATGGATTGAATCCTTCTCAGGGAGAGCTGGTGCTGATCTGATTATCGTAAATACAAAATATTAAGAAAATTAACCAAATTTGCCTGATGTAGAGGCAATCAAGAAAGTCACGTAAGTGAATAATCCCTGTGAAAAAGTTCACATGCAATATTGATAAATCACCGCATGCTAATGAAGTCTTAGTTTAATGATTAAGATTGAGATCACATGTTCGAGTCTTAAACCAAATATGAGCTTGTTTCTCATTTACTTAAATGGAGTATTATTTAAATCTCAAAGAAGCCAATTTAGTTAAAATCTTATTTCATTAATACACTTAATTGGTAACCAATATTACAACAAAGATGAACTTAGTGATCAACTTTTTTACGATCACTAGTTATTTCTAAACTTGCAACCCTAGGGTGCTTGTGTCTAACCCTTTGCCCTCCATTTCAACACTTCCCTCCTTGGCTTCGACGCACTCCCTTTTGTAAATATATTTGCATGATGCCCACAAAAAGGCTCCTAAATTCAATGCAGATATCACCAAGAGAAACCCATAATAATAATTCAAGTGGGAATCATTCAAATTATTCCCAATCCAACTCTTCCCCCCACTTCTCCCCGTAACTTTATCCACCATCGTCACCAAAAACCCGTTCAAGAAATTCCCAACGCCAATTCCGCTAGTGAAAAATGTCGTTCCAAGGCTCTGCATTTCCTCGGGTGACTGATCGTAGAAGAACTCGAGCAATCCAATGGCGTTAAAAACATCTGCAACACCTAAGAGAACATATTGAGGCAATAGCCAGAATATATTCATGGGCACGATTTGTTTAGGCCCTAAAATGTGGTGCATTTTAATCACGTTCGTCCGTTTAACTTCCACAATGTAGGCAATTCCAATGGCTAAGATTTGGATCAAGAATCCGATCCCAAGTCTCTGAAGCAGAGTGATTCCTCTAGGGTTTCTGGTTTTTTTACGCATGAATGGGACGAAATATTTGTCGTATATTGGCACGCAGACTAGCATTGAGAGTGTTACGAAACTGCCTAGTGATGCTGCGGGAATTTGGAAGTTGGAGCCAATATGTCGGTCTAAGGTGGTGCCTTGTTTGACGAAGAGGGTGTTGATTTGAGCCCAAATGGTGCTGGGGACCAGAGTAACTAGCCATATCATGATCATTCCTAGCACAAGCTTGGCTCCTTCCACTTCAGTCACTGTGCATGGTGGCCTTGAGCCGCTTGGATTATTGATGTCTTCTTTTATTGCAGCCTTGTCTAGGAACCTGCAGAGAGATTCAATTTCCAAAATTTAATTTGTATGAAAGAAGAAAAGTATAGATAGGTTCAGACATTTTGATCCTATAACATAAATTAAGTTACTTATCAACAATGATTGATATTTGACCGTGCATTACAATGGAACTCTATGATATGTTAAAAAAAATAAAAACTCTACGTTATGTAAGAGAATTTATAGTGGAGTATAAAAGCACTGATTATAGTGTGCATAGAAAAAATTACTATGACATTGGTCCTAACTTTTCAAGAAAAAATGATTGAACAAGTCATATTTCTGTATTTGTGAGCTTATCAATAGAGCTTGACTTCAAACGTGTTGCATGTGTAAGTCTCTAGGCCCATAATTTGCAGTCAGACAGAACTCGGCCAGATTGGCCGACCATTTTCAATAGAGCAGTGTGCATTTAAAACTGTGGGTTCCACCTAATGTTTCAGATTTACTTTAAAATGCAGAAGAAAATAATTAATAATAATATTATAAACACTAATAAAATATATATAAATTGACATGATATGTTAATTTATTTATATTTTATTTGTGTATTTGTTAATGTATAAAATATTATTAAATAGCCAATTATATACAATAAAAACGGGACAAGGGTACGTAAATGTTAAAGACCCCAAGTATTGGGGAATATTATCAGATCAAAACCAGCTTTCTCAACTTGGAATTAAAATGGCAGTACTATTCGTAAGATCTCAGTTATTGGCAGTAGTTCCCAAATATTTGTAGAGTAATGATGGTTAAACTTGCAAAATTATAATTCTCA
Organism: Pittosporum tobira; assembly: GCA_032359685.1. Lineage (NCBI taxonomy): Eukaryota > Viridiplantae > Streptophyta > Magnoliopsida > Apiales > Pittosporaceae > Pittosporum > Pittosporum tobira. The sequence continues at coordinate 10,127 of JAUMHB010056359.1, forward strand.
CCAAACTCACTCCATTCTAATGTGATTAATGATCATAATAATCATAGATCGATATTAGTAGAAAAGCACATGTAAGAGACTTTTCTCAGCTTAATTAGAGAGAGAAATCATGCGTCGAATCTTGGACGAATAATAAGACTAATGCTATGTATGTCGAGTTTAGACAAATGAATATTGCAAACCATCACCGAATTCATGAACATTTTTTTTAGCTATGTTTAGATTAAGTCAAAACGAATACTGGGGTCGAATATATCATCTTTATAACGATTCATATTCAAATAAAATTCGATCTACTGTCCCAATATATATTTAGCATTAGTGGTTTTTTACGTACTTTATTTGGTTCCAACTCGTGTGCGTGCGGGAGAGCGCATGTGTGCGCCTGTGTGTATGGCACGTGCGTGTGTGTCACATGATGTTTGTGTGTGTGTGTGTGTGTGTGTGACACATGATCATATCTTCCTCCATTTTCTCGAAGAAATCGTAGCACTGTCAACGGTGCACATGGGAAAGTAGTCACTGAAAGAATGCATGGCTACCCAACATCCAGGGCATCACCTTTTCGCCATATAGTCTACGAGATCATGTCCTGAAACTCACCTGAAATATGATTAGGACTTTAGGAGTAAAACTCACCTGAAATATGGAGTGTGATAAACTTGGCGTTTTCCGGTGTCTTTGTAATGTTGTAGATCCAACTCATGGAGCTCCGATGAATGACTAGGGAGCTCAAGCTTCCTTCTCGCAAATGCAGTAACGAAAACACCAAAGAGATCTCTCGTAGGGCTCTTTGACTTTCTAATTTTGTGCCTGTACATTGGAGTCCCAACATAGAAAACAAGAAGAGACACTAAAAGACCAACAGTTGGAATGCCATACCCTAATCCCCAACCCAAATTCTCTTGGATGTACACAAGCCCTAGGGTTGCGAGTAAAGCGCCGATAAAAGAGCTGAACATCCACCAATTGAAGAATGAGCCCTTGAGTTTTTTCTCATATGGATCATAATCATCAAACTGGTCTGCCCCAAATGTTGATATGTTTGGCTTTGTTCCGCCTGCACCAAGTGCTATGATGTATAGAGATGAGTAGAAAAATGTGATTTGCGAAGTTGTAGCCTTGTTGCAGACGCCATTTTCACAAGTTGGTTTCAAGAATTTGATTGAAACTGCCATTGTGAGTAGCACCATTCCCTGGTCATGGTAATTTTACCTTAGTCGCCAACTATATCATGATCGACTGACTTCTTAATATTCATGAAAAATTTATGTTAATATTACGACGTAGGAAGTAAAAAGATACATGGAAGACAAATTTAGTTAAAATCTAAGAAATAAGCTTTTGGGTACAAAATTTGATAGAAACACTATAGTCCTAGGAATGAAAAAGCAAAGAACCAAAATTTACTTTTGGTACATTCTAAAATTATAGATATATTTTTATTTTAATATAATAAACGCTATGATATTCTTAATTTATTATTTTATTATAAGTATAGATGAAATTTTGCACATTTCTAAAAGAAATATGTTTTAAAAACACATTTCTTTTATATAAAAATTATAATTATTCATCTATTTTTAAAAATATTTTATTAAGTATCTTTAATTTTATAACGGAGTGAGAGAATACATCATTGTCGCATTGACTCTCTAACTTAAGCAGAGAAAAGCAAGAGAAGAAATATTGCGTATACAACATGTTTTGGTGTTGTGTTTGGTTAAATACAAAATATATCATTGTCAATCAAATAATGCTTATTTTCCATCAACTCAATTATTAATCATGCATTAAATTTAAGCTAATCTGGTAGACAACTAGTTCGTGAGCCTAAAACCAAACACAAAACGTGTGACTAACCTAGTTACAAATCATTTCATAAGGTAGCATATATATAGTAGTCACCACTCATCCAAGGTCCCATGAGCATAATTCTCATGCATTATTGGCCTTGAGATTAGGCGAACTGAAATATAGGCCAAACAAAAATTGTGTTGCTTTCCTGGAAGGTGTGATGACTAACTGGATTAGAACAAAAAAATAAAACAGTTTATACTTTATACCTACAGAATTGAGAAATATCGGTGCAAGAAAATGTAAAATTACCAAGATTTAGGTGCGAAATGTTCTTGAATGGGAAAATTAAAACATGAAATTGTTATTTACCATGACGTAAATGAGAGATGAAACTGTGAAAGTCCAGAATCGACCCAAGAACGAATCTGCTATATAGGCGCCGAGGATTGGTGTGATCCACACTGCTCCTGACCAGTTGTTCACATTCCTGACTGATGGAACTGTTTCTTCATGAAGTTGGGTTGTTAAGTAAACCACGAGATTCGATGCTACTCCATAGAAAGCCATCCTCTCAAAAGCTTCATAGCCTTTGAATCACCATTTCATATAAAAATTGTAATATATTAAATCAAATAATAAAGTTGATATATATAAATAAATAGAAGAACACACACACACACACACACACACACCAACAAGAAAAGCACAAGCTTTCCATTTGCCGGTTTTTGCAGCAAGTGCAGGCTGGCCTTGGAGATCAACAGTGCCGTCTTGGGTGAAACCTTTGGCTTCCATTGCTAACTAGCTAAACTGATGAGTGAGGATGAAAGGAAGGAAATAAGAAATATATATAGAAGCAATTACTTAGACTGTTGGAGAGTAGGGAATGCAAAGTCAACCGTAAGCAGTGATGTCTCTGCCCGGCTTACCTAAACAGCCGGTATACGGTGGGCCCATTTACAAATAAAAGAAAAGTCTCTAAACACAAAACGAATTTTATTTTCATCCAAATATTGGGAAATACAAACAGTATATATTTCTTTAGAGTTATTTTTGTAATATTTTCTCCATGAATGAAATAACATAAGGATTACTTCCTCCGTCCTAAGATGACGCAATATTTTTACTTTGTGTAGAATTTAAAAAATATCTTTGATATTATAATTTTAAATAAAAGAATAATAATTGATTCAATATGAGAATAGTGAAATAGTAATTAAAATGGTGAGATATAGTATTGATATCATAATTTAAAATAGGATAATAGTGATTGAAATAGTGGACCATATTTGATAAAATAAAGGTAATATAGACAATTAATATTATTAAAATTTTTAAATTAAATATATTATAATAATATGAGACGTCTAAAAAAAATAAATGTTATAATATAAATAATACAAATAGAATACATTGTTTAAAGTATCTTTCTCACTTTGAAATGAAGATTCAACAAATAGTACTGCTACTGACTACTACTGGTCCGATGCTCTGACATATATAAGTTGCCTCTAGGGAAGGGGATGCATGATACTTCTTTCAAGCTGTCACCTTTATTTGCTCGTGATATTAGCCTCAGAATAGGTATCAAATATGCACTACATATATATATTCTGGATACTTGTTTACTACCTTTTTATGTATATATATTTATATTTATATCATAATATGTAACAATTTCATATTGTTATTATCGATGTCTAGAATCGTTAATATCTTCTAACGTCTTGTACCTTACTTTGTAGAATTAGGGCTCTTGATCAACAAATTTGAAACACCGAAAATACGAGAGATTATGACTTTATTTTTCTCTCTGATGCTTAAGTCAGTAGTCAAGAATAAGAAAATAACAGATAGTTATATTAAAAGAGTGTATGAGAGTATAAGAATTTATGACTATAAGAGGGGGTTTATATAAAATTTCTTAGTTTGGTGTTCAAGCTAAGGATTTTAATGAGACGGTATCTTTACCGAATCCGTGTTGGATTCTATATCTGGTAATTGAGCCTGAATATGAGTCTTTTTAAGCCCATAGGTCCATATAATCGCCACCTGAATTTTTCCTAATCCGCGAATATAGCGGATTAAGGGTTTATCCGTTTAATGTAGCCATATTAGGCCGACCATCTCAGTCTTTCCAGTTGGTGTTAACCCTAGCCTAGCTAGCCAGTTTACGTGACTGATCGGCCATAACTATTCGGATCAATTAGTTAAGTCTGCTTACTTCGTTATTTGGTGCCCTAACTAGGGTTGGGCAAGCGTCGTAACCCTAGCTTTTGGGCCCGATTTCGTCGGTTATCTAAGTAATTGAATCCACATATATTTAACTTAAAAAAACATACATACATATATATAGACACACACACACACACACACACACATATATATATACATATATATTCAATCTCTTATAATTTAGTGTGCGTGTTTAATTCTTTCTGTTTTCAATTTTATTGTGTCATCATAGTCCATGTCTACTAGGAACGCATAATAGAACGATATCCCGGTACGAGAGAATGCTATTTATAATTTTAGTTCATTAACTAATTGTTTTTGTTTCATGATTCAAAACACTCGTACATGGAATGCATAACGCATACCTATGAGGGTTCCATAGTTATTGAGGTACGGTCATGCAGTACTACTTTGATTCCTCAAATTTAGAACCGATGTTTTCTGTTGTCCGGTTATAACCCTCAGATTTAGAACCGATGTTTTCTGTTGTCCGGTTATAACCCCAAAGTGACTTTCAGAATGTGCGCATATGGACATTTATAAGAAATAAGAGAGACCAAAGGTTGAATCCAATGATTACGCAAAGTTGAATAGAGTTCTCATTTTTCATAAAAAAAAATCAAAATTAACTCTCCCCCATAAGTCCATGACGATATCATCATTTAAGTTTTCAGAGCGACTAAACCATAAACTTAATCTTTTTTTTTTTTTTAAGAATATATAGTCTACTAGCTTAAGATCACATCTATTATGAGGTTTGGACAACAATCGGAAAACTGAAGAAATATCATTATAACGTGCCTGAAGATATATTATTGGCAGGCTAAATCCTTACCACGTACATATGGGATACTCTAGCCGTAATTCTCTAATTGTATAGGTGCATGCATTCAGTGAATCTGAGTCAAATTAGCTTTCACAGGTTTATGTGGAAAAAGAGCTAGCAAGTTTTCAAACCATGTATATTCTTCATACTTTTTTGGTCTTGTGAAGAATATCATCTCACATTTTCTTGAAGTGTGTTCCTCTTGAATTTTTAAACTAGCAACAATATAACAACATATACATACAGTATATGAATTATATTTACATAAGATATACTTTTAACTTGTCATCCATACAATACACCTTAAAAAATAACATTTTTTGCATGGTAAGGTTATGTGTGTTGGAAATCTGCTGTTTGATAACTTGTGTTGAACTTAAAATGCTGCAAAAAGAACTTCGGTTAATGGCCTAAGTCGAGTGATGGTCACTCTTTCCTTAAGACAATTTTCGTCCT
>JAUMHB010056370.1:0-15441 GCA_032359685.1 Pittosporum tobira
AAAAAAAAATTGAATTTAGCGTAAAGATATTTTCTAAGTTTTATTTTGTTATTATATTTTAGAATGAAATAAAAGCACAATTTGCTTTAATATTTTGGCAAATAGAGAGAGTATATTAGAAATTATAATTATTTTTCAGGTGGAGGGTTTATGGTAGAACTAGAAAGAACAATTTACACAATTCTATATATAAAATATTGAACCGGCCACTTTCATATTTAAAACACACAACTAATCGAAGTAAATTAGGAGGATGATGATTTAATAGATGAAATTAAACTAGCATTTCAGTAAGAGTATACCATTTTTAGTAGAATCTGTCAATATTTTCATTGGAAAATGAAACATACTATAGCGCTCTATAAGATGTAGTACCAAGTAGTTATTGTTCATTATTATGTAAGACTTATATGACCTTGTAATTGGATAGAAAAAATTGACAAATAATTTTATTTTTTTTAAAAGGAGGAAAGGGAGAAGAATTATTTCTCCTTAATTCATAGAGTGCAAAAACTTAATTATTGCTATATGTTTTCAAGCACTTATTAGTTAGGTATTTTATACATTATTTATTTATTTATTCATTTATTTTTTAAAACAAAACAATGCCCCTATTAAATGGTTTGACTTACCTTTGTGATATATGTTTGCCACATTTAGAGAAGTGGTGTAATGCCTTTACTAATTAAAGGTATCCACAAAATTACTATAAATACATGTTTGGCTGTTCATCCTTTTCATATAATTTCACATTTTTGTGTTATGGAGATATTTTTATTTTTTTGATTTAGTGAGTAAATGATGGTAAGGTTACTTGCTACTGTACCACATAGATTGGAGGACAAGGGTCGTTTTTCTTTAACTGGAAAAATGAGTCAAATGAGGAGGAACATGGGGCTGAAAATCCAATAAGCATCATAAAAATAATGTTGATGTTGCCGAAGGATCAAAAAAAAAATTCCAAACGAGGAGAAACATGTAAATTATGCCACAAAAGCCGAAGAAATGCACGATGAGTATAGCAGAAAATATCAATATAATGGTCTTTTTGATCCTATAAGATGTTTGTGTAGGGTTCGCCCTGTCGGCAACACTATTGATCCAACTTATGTCATAGAAATGTTGAAAACATTGAAGAAAATATTTAAACAATATTGCTGAGAAGAAGAAGCCAGAAGATTCATTGTTTGATCAAGCCCTAAGGATCATGTTGAGTGTCCTAGTTCGCTATTGAATTGTGTGATTTCTTCTTCCCCATGCTTCACAACCTCTTCTGTTTTTTGTCTATCGCCCCTTCTTGTGTGAGGTGTGAATGTCCGAATTATCAAAGTCAACAGTGTAAAGGAGTGTAATTAACTTGAGATTTTTGTGGTCTCTTCAAGGATTATCAATTTAAAATATTGTGGACATTTTTTAATAAATTTCTATTTATTTCTAAGTTGTAATAACAATTATAACATCCCTTCGCAGGATGTTTAGAATAATGTTTTTATTTTTTATTTTTTATTTTGTTTGGGATTTGGTAATAATTGTATTAGTCCATACTGCTGACTAAGTCGTACCACATCACTAGCCACAAATTATAATTTGTGAGGGTTTCAGCATAAAAGTATTTGTCAAACATGGCAGGACCTTTTAAATATCACTATATCACAAATATATAAGAACGTGATTATCATAACAAGTGCAAACCTATATAGCTAAATGCAATAGATCAATAAGCTAAATTCAAAAATCTATACTCTAATTTTATGTTAAAATTATCAAAGCAGTAAAACCTTTTGCTCACTCAAATCAGTAAAAAAGGATCTATAGACTGAATTCAGTCCTTTTGGGATATTATTTCAGTATTCGATCGATCTTATAGAATATGGATATTAAAATATAATCACATAAATTAAATATATAGAGTAACAATTAAATAAATCATTATTTTATCACCGAGACACATAGATTTCTAGAATATATACTACCAACAGATTCTTAATAAACTTAAACCGCTATTAGATTCTTCTGTGGCTTCACCTTGTACTTCTCCAAAGGGCCGTGTTTGGTGGCTAGTAATTTTGTTATCTCCGCCCCAACTCAAAAGGTTAGGAACATATCCGAGCAAACATAAATTGAATTAGGTTGGTATTTTTATTTTTATTTTTATATAGATAAATACTTTTTTCAAACTTGATTTTTGTGAATAAAAAAGAATTATTATAATTATGTGGCATAAGTATATTTTAAAGACTTTTATTATTATTATACACTTATTTTACATCATTTTGATTATGGTACTACTCAAATTCCATTCGAACAAAATTTACAAACTCTAATTTTTTAAATATTCTCCACATCAAATCATGTCGTATTTAATATAACCTTATATAAATTACATGCGGTTAAGCATGTGTGCAGTAGACTAGTATATAGAGAGAGAGAGAGAGAGAAACGATCCTGCTCATAGCCACAATTGACCATTATTTAGAAGGGGCCAACCTAATCTCAGTAGTCCACGGTGAGATTGAGTTGCCCAGATTAATAAGGCAATATAATTCTCGCATTTTTTGTACGTCATAAGTTTCTTTAGCTTTTTAAGCAATGAATTAAATGTGCACGACGAAAATAGCAAGAGTTTTTGGTATTTTTTCACTGTACAAAAAAATTGAGACTGTTGCAGAAATAAGGCGTGCCAGTTTTATCCCATACAGACACCAGCCAACTGATATCAGCCATGGGACTAAGATCGGATTGGCCTCTTAAACCATTGCTATGTACCAGCCCTATACGTACATGTCCACATCGAAATTGAACAACCTAATTCATGAGCTATAACAGTAACGTATATGAACTCAGACATCAAGTTGCGACAACCATAGACCTTGTAAATACAAAACCACAAAGACCAATAAGAGACACTCACCAGAGGGAACGTAAATTGCAAACCAAACCAACCTCCACTTGGCACTTTCTTCTTATACCATCTGGATTCCCTCAAACTTCCCAACATAATAAATATTTTGATAATCTTTTAACAATATTAAAAACGAGTCAGAAATTACTGATATATCACTACGACTCGACCATTTCAAATATCAAGATTTCTTTCCGGCCAAATCTTCAAGTGTCAGATTCAGAGTATCAACCGACCCTTTTCTCACCTCCTCTCCACGAGAAGCCAAGAGTTCCTCAATGCTCCCTGGATCTCCGAACCACCCCAAGCGATCAGCAATCAGGTGTAGATTATTACAGCCACCACATTTGGCCACCACAACGCCTTTTTCGTATGATTCGCGACACATTGTCTTCATGTTTCTGGTCTCACACACCTTACAAGTGAACATCATGGCAAGATCATGTCGTGGGGATGTCTTTAAGTTGGATATAGCCTTGTAAGATGCAGCAGAGTTCTCGTTGCTGATTGGGCTGGAGAGGGCACTAGCTGAGTTGTGTCCTGCCTTCAAATTACAAGATTCGGGTCTTTCCACATCTTGGATAGGCTGCTTGCTAGATTCTACAATTGTCTGAATTCCTCGTTTACAAGATTCGTCTTTACGGAAGAGTGAACTTGCAGAAGGAAGAACACATCTGGACGGCTCTGTAAGAATTTATGCACAACCATGCAATTATAACTCAATAATAAAAAGGATATTACTGGAAATGATTCATAGGATATACAGGATACTGCAAACTCTAGGACTTGAATTGAATTCACGTCTGATACTTGATAAAAAGGCTACAATGAATCCAAAGAAATGTTTCATGGTCTGACTAAGACTCATTGAAATCAAGAACAATTGAAAGATCTTGTAGATGGGAAGCTCGATTCCCTAAAAGCCATCTAAGTCTCAGCAGTCATATACACAACGCAAACAACTAGATAGTGTTTTTTGTGGTCTGTCCTGTTCACACCTAACACTTACTGATGTGCTTCAAATTTCTAAGGCTTTGTTTGTTTGCAATAATCATATATGTTAAGGAACTAATTTCTGACTTTTTAGATACATGAAGCACTTTTTTCCTAAGATTAGTTAGTCCCAAAAATATGACCACAGACTATTTTATTTTATTATTTCTAAGATCATTTGATGCCCCAAGGGGTATTATATCATACCATCTCCGTCCCGAGGATTATATAATCCTTACATATGGTCTAAAGATAAAAATTTGTCCATGGGATCATAATTCTGGGACTAGTTTGACCAACATTAGGATTACAAACTTCTTAAATGTATTAAAAATGTAGTAAATACTCCAAACCCATCAATCATCATTGCAAAGAAACATAGCCTAAGAGTCACATGTACATAGTGGTATAATCTTAACACATTAACATGACCTTATGTTCGAAAGTCTAATAGCTTTATGAAGACTTTCTAATTGCAAAAATGACGTTTTTCACAAACACGATCAAACTAATGAATGTGTATTATTTCCTAATGGACAAACCAACCATGCCTTTGTCATATCTCAAATTGCTCCATGACCATGGGCAGAGGAGTTCTTATCTGAATAGCCTTCAATAGGTAAACATAATAATTAATCCATCAATTTCACAAAAATGAGTCACTTTCAAAATTTTAAGTCAATTCGCTAATCCTAGAAATTAAAATTTACGCAAGTCAATTGCACGCATGCGGTGGAATGAAGTACTTTTGATAGCTTCAGAGGAAAGTGCTATGAAAAATAAAATAAAATATTGTTTGGCTGAACAATGATAAAAAGGCTTTTTGAAAAACCAAGATATGTAATTAGTTTTTACATTAAATGAAATTTAAGGACAAAAAATCCCAAGTACTTCGAGTCCAAACACCCACAAAATCCAATTTTTGATTTAAACAATCCACCTATCCAAACATTTCTAAGACATAGTATTCTATAATTTCCATCCATAAGGCTATGCTTTCACCAAAAATACAAATAGAACAAATCAAAACACACATTTATATGTATATATTACATATCATATAAGTATGTATATACAGAGAGCGGGAGCTGACCGTTTCGTATGGCGATCTGAGGCTGCTTGCTCAGGAAGAGAGAGCAAATTCGCCGCTGCACCTCTCTAGCCGCCATTCAATTCCGGGTTTTTTCGCCTCACGCCGAATGACTTGTATTGCAAATATATTTGTAATGCCGTATATGCCCTTCATTTATATCATATATTTCGCATTTGACCATCAAACAAGAGTTCAGAATTTTAATTTAACATAATAAAGCCCAATATCCCAGCCCGACCCGTCCCACTGTCTTCCCTCCCTCTCCTCTTCTCCCACCTCTCGCAACTTCCTCACTTCACTCCCCGCCGGTGCACGAACTTCACGGTAGTTTCATCTTCTACGGTAATTTGACTTTATGTATATTGTGCCTCATTTTCATCGACTCATTTACTTCTAGTTTCAATTAGCATTTGGGTTATGCCCTTGATTCCAGTTTAAGAAAATGACATGTTAATTGGATGGTTCAGTTATTTTGTATAGGGTTTCATTGAGAGTTTATAGATTTGCATTCGCTTCTTCGAATTAGTTAAATAAAGGTGTATGTGTAAAATCAAATTCGTGCCCGAAATGAAATCAACTCTGAATGCTGAGCTCTAATCTGTGCAATATATGCAAAAAGGGTTAACTTAAGTAGATTTGCAGTAATGTAGCTATTGGTCAACCTGATTTATAGTCAGTGGAGAGTCAAACTGGAAAGGTAGTTATTGCCAATCTATACGGTATTAAAGCAGCAGCCTTTGTCGTAGAATCATGAGACACTTTCTTGTTTGTACAAGTAAGTTTTCCATATTATCTGAAAGGTGAGTGTTTTGGAATGTCTTTTTGGACCTTTGGCAGCACCTTATTCAAAACCCTAGCCCCGAAATCTGACTCCCACATCGACACCTACCGCATCGACCTTCACAAATTCACCTCTGGCATCAAAAACGAACGAGCCGTCATCCGCCAAGCTACCACCCGCGCTTTCAAGGATCTCCCAACCTTGCTTGAAGCTGGGACAGCCGTGGCGCAGTCTGTCGGCCAAGCCATTGGCAATTTGACTGACATCATAGCTCAAGGTAAAGATTCGACTGCGAAGTTCTGACTCTACGCAAAATTATAGTAGTAATCTTTCCTTTCCATTTTCTGTTCCTATATTCTAGGTTTGCTCCATCGAGGAGAATTAGCATTACTAAAGTTGTACACAGTTGTCATTCAAATGCAGTGTTTTAATAATTCACAATGAAAATTGGAGCCTTTATTATAGAATTTTAAAATTGATTTTTTTGTAGTTTATATTGCTTACATCACTAATTTACTATTTCTCGTGTTGGATATCATTTCAGCATATTTTAGTTCACCGTGTTTGGCTTTCTTTACAAAATTTCTAGGAGTATACTTTTCAGTTTAGCGTGTTCAAATTTGTAGTACTAGAAAAGGGAAATGGAAAATGTTTTTAAGTGGTATCATATCCATTTACTCTTTCTGCAATGATTCTTAAACTTCTGTTGCAACATGGCTCGTACTAACACAAAAATTGATATGTGGAGAATTGAACCCTAGCTCCATAATGCTTTCATAAGAGATAATGTCATTTTCACAATGGCCATGTTCTTCTTTTATATGCTATATATGTGCACCATACTTTTAATTGTACTACCTTCTTCCCGTCTTAGTTTTCTACATCTTTTTTTTGGGTATGTTGGGCACGCGTTCTAAGATGCACTATAACAAATTCACATGAAGCTCATGCTTGTTACGATGGTCAGGAGCGCACTTGTTGAAAACTTGGTCATGGTTTCAAGTCATAGTAGGAAATAGCCTCTTTATTGATAAATAAAGGTAAGGGTACATACATCTGACCTTTCCCCAGACCCTAGCTATTAGCGGGAGCCCTGTGCACTGGGTACAACCTTTAGACACATTTGTATAGTTTGTTCTTTACATTGTTTTATTTCTCAATGTAATGTATACGTGCTATATACTTATATGTTCACCCATATAAAATATTATATATGATATGAGCATATTATATAATTTTGACTCGGGATAATATGTGGGAAAGTGGAAGATTTGGTGAGCAGGAGCTTTATGTGTAGGAAAAATTGGGTTATCCATAGTAGGTTGTGTTTTTGTGTATGGTCGTTTATTTGTATTTGTCGCGTGTACGGAGTTGTTGCCTTTTTGGTGCTGTCTTGTTTAAATAAATTTTACTAATGAAAAGATTATACAGTGTATATATTTTTCATTTGTCTTTAACGTCTTGTGTGATACACATATAAAATGGACAACTAGGGATGTTAAATGAGCCAAGCCCTTATTTAAAGCTCGAGTTTGGCTCGTTTAAAGCTTGATAAAAAGTTCATTTAGTTAAACGAGCCAAGTGCGAGCTTGAGAAAAAAGCTTATTTACCTTAACGAGCAGCTCAACAAGCTCGGTTTGGCTCGGCTCATTTAACACCCCTAGGGACAGCCAAGATGAAATAGAGGGAGTAATTGTTAGTTGCTCCTTGTATCCCCTTTCTCTATGGTCTAATTCATTGAAATACAGTTCAATCTTATAAATTTGGTATTGTAAATGTGAGTCTTTTGTTGATATAGATCCCAATTTAAGATTCTTATTAATAATTTTCTAATCCATTGTGTCTTCTGCCCTTCATGAATTTTAGTTTCTAATAGGAAGCTAAATGCATTTGCTCCTTTTTCTAATTTATTATTACGTTTGCATCTTTCAGTCTCGTTGCTTAAATCTGGATTGCTATTTTAGAAAATAAGGAGATTTACCTTTTTAAGGGCCTCTATTCCAATGAGTTCACCTGAACATAAACGGGATACAGAGGATAAATCAGATGTGAAAAATGATAGGGCCAGAGATGAAGAAGACTCAGAAAGCAATGATAAGAGGAAACAGAGGTCAAAACGGTCCGTGATATTAGAGGATATCGAAGGAGTAGATAGCAGTGGAAGAAGGAGAAGTAGTACTGAGGACAGAAATGAAAGCCGAAAGCGGACGGCTGGCTCAAGCAAAACAGTTAGTGATGAGGTTGACTATGAAGCAAAAAAAGTGTCATGTTCTATTTTTTGTGAGAAGGAAGAGAGAAGTGTAGATTCTGTGAAGAGTAAGAGTAAGATTCGGTCAAAAGCTCCCGAAGAAGTCAACAAGGGAAATTCTTTGACTCGTGAAGGTATTTCGGGTAATATAAGGAGGAGTGAACCAGAAAAGGATGGCTTCAGGGATGATAGATCTAAAGGAAGAGATGACAGCTGGAGTTCCAGAGATAATTGGAAAAGAAGACTACCCAACAAAGATAAGAGTACAAAAGACAGGGACATGGTTTACGATCATGGCAGGGAATGGGAATATCAGAGACGGGGTCGTGAGAGGTTTGATAGAACTGAAGCTGTGAAAACATCATCAAAGTATGGAATTTCGAACGAGAATTATGATGTGATAGAGATCCAAACCAAACCCTTCAGTTATGGGAGAGAGGAACTGAGATCCAGTCAGCAATCTGATACAAGACCACCACCTAATGATGAAGAGTATGCTTATCCACATAATAATACGGAAACAAAATTTGATCTACATGGGCCTGCACAATCTGGGGAGGATTCAAAGGATAGATTTATGGATGATGGCCCTCCTAGGCGAGATCAAAATTCATGGAGGGATGATTTTGATTTTCAGGATGGGAAAGCAAGAGGCCAAATTTCAAGTACTGGTTCCATTTCTAGATCTGCCCCACAAGGAATTAGAGGGAATCGAATTGGTAGAGGAGGAAGGGGCCAACTCACTGGTGGGAGAGACAGCCACCAGGTTGGAATCCCGTTGCCCATGACCGGATCACCTTTTGGACCACTTCTCATGCCGCCACCTGGCGCAATGCAACCACTAAATCCTATCATGTCTCCTGGTCCTGGGTTTCCAATTTCCCCTAGCGTTTTTGTTCCAGGCTTTTCTCCAATAGTTTGGCCTGGACCTCGAGGTGTAGATATGAATCTGTTACCTGTTTCTCCTGGACCAACTGGGACCGGGTTTTCTCCAAATATAGGGACTCCACCAAGTCCTGCCATGTTTTTAAATCAACCATGCCATGGAAGAGAGGGGCCTCCAAATATATCCATAGCTGGTTTCAATTCTATGGTACCGTTGGGAAGTGTACAGCCACAAGAAAAAACAGCCGGTGGTTGGGTTCCTCCCAGAAGTAATGGACCCCCCAGTAAAGCTCCTTCCAGAGGAGAGCAAGATGACTACTCCCAAAATTTTGTCGACACTGGTATGCGTCCACAAAATTACATTAGGGAACTAGAGCTCACCAGTGTTGTGGAGGACTACCCGAAGCTTCGGGAGCTTATACAAAGGAAGGATGAGATTGTTGCAAATTCCGCTACTGCCCCTATGTATTACAAATGTGACTTGCGTGAACAGTTGCTATCTCCAGAGTTCTTTGGAACGAAGTTTGATGCTATTCTCTTGGATCCTCCTTGGGAGGAATATGTCCACCGTGCTCCTGGTGTCACTGACCATATGGAGTATTGGACATTTGAAGAAATTATGAGTCTCAAGATTGAGGTAATTAATTTTCTTGGGCTCTAGAGATTTAAATCCTAACAAAAAATTAGTTCTTATTGGGCTTTATAGCCAAAAACTCAAAGCTGCTCCTAATCCTGACATATAAACTTTTTAGTGTTTCACATTTCTGGATATATAAACTATCTTCCGTTCTTGTTCACAGGCAATTGCTGACACACCTTCTTTCATCTTTCTTTGGGTTGGTGATGGTGTGGGACTTGAGCAGGGAAGGCAATGTCTGAAGAAGGTATACTCGCCAAGCCTACCATATGATCATGAATTCATGATTGCAGTAGTCGTAAACTTGTAATGGTCAACAATTAACGCTTAATTTTTTTCCTGTTTTATGCAGTGGGGATTTCGTAGGTGTGAAGATATATGTTGGGTGAAGACTAACAAAACCAATGCAACTCCTGGGTCGCGTCATGATTCTCATACTTTGTTTCAGCGCTCGAAGGTTTGCAGTTTTATTTTTTATTTTATTTTTTGCATCTTTTTTCTGCTTCTGTCTCTTTCCAATTTTGATTTCTGCTTTTTTTATATTGGTCACTAAGTGAATGCCTAAATCATTTTCGGTTTGCACCCGTGTCTGTCATGAAGGAACACTGTTTGATGGGCATAAAGGGAACTGTTCGTCGCAGTACTGATGGTCATATAATTCATGCCAATATTGACACTGATGTTATTGTAGCGGAGGAGCCTCCTTATGGTCAGTATGTCATTTACATTTTCGGCTTTTGACGTGCATCTTTATATATTTATTATAATTAGACATGCTTTTTATGTCCCATGAATTTACAATCTGGAGTGGATATATTATAAGTGGATCCATCTGTTGTTTAGTTTTTTTTTCTTTTCTTTTCATTCAAATGCATATTTGTGTATACTGGCAAATAATAATATACTGTATGTTCACACACCCAAAAGATTCTGAAGTCTTGCATCCGTGCTTCAAGTAATTGTGTCCAATTATATTTAGAGCTTTCCACATTTGGAATCGCAGGTTCAACTGCAAAACCTGAAGATATGTACCGGATTATTGAGCATTTCTCCCTCGGCCGCAGAAGGCTTGAACTATTTGGTGAAGACCACAATATCCGGTCGGGCTGGTTGACTATTGGCAAAGACCTCTCTTCATCAAATTTTAATTCTGAGGTATGGTGCTAAGCAACTTTATCCAGTACACATGCAAGCACTATTTTCAGTTTTCATTTCCCAACTTTCTAGAAAAGTTGCTTGATCATGGTTACCATCCATTCCTATTAACATTTTTCTTTAAATACTTCATTTCAGAAGTACACAACTTGGTACAAGTTTCATATAGCACATTGAGTTAGATATTGCGCACAATTTTACTGTCATAACTCAGTTATAACTACTCCCTCTGTTTCAAAATTAGAGATATTTTTTGGTTCTATCAAACTAGGTTAAATTATGATATAAATTTGTTAAACTTTTATAATTTAAGGGTTTCCACATAGTAGTATTTTATATGTAGTTTATAAAATTGACTAATTAACATAAAATAAATTAACTTCAAATTTTTGAATTTTAGGATTTCATAAATTTTATTCCGTATTATTCCGTATGCATGGTGGTAAAGCATAGGTAGGTTTCTCTAATTTTGAAACGGAGGGAGTATTATTCCGTATGCATGGTGGTAAAGCATGATACTCCCTCCATTCCACTAGATGAGTCCTTTTCTGAATTTTAAGAGTCAATTTTCGAAATCCTACAATTTAAAATTAATGGGATTCATGTTAAAAGAGTAAAACGTATTTGATAGTTTATGACATTCACGATTGTATTGACTAAAGTAGATTCTTTTTGAGAACTAAAATTAGATGAATTCATGTTAATTTCATAGTTTAGTATTTTAAGGATTGACTCTCAAAAGTCAAATTGGAGCACTTTTTGTGGAATGGAGAGAGTCTGTTTTTGACTCTCTGCTTGCTTTTAATGAACTGAGAAACTTGGCATCTTTCAGGCATATATCAAGAATTTTGCAGACAAGGATGGAAAGATTTGGCAGGGAAGGGGTGGACGAAATCCACCGCCTGAATCTGGCCATCTTGTTGTCACAACTCCCGATATAGAATCCCTTCGCCCCAAGTCACCAATGAAGAACCAGTATCAAATGCAGCAACAACAATCGAGCACTATTATTTCTGTGACAACTTCCAATTCCACCAGCAATTGGCCAACTGGAAATTCCGCATATAATCATAATGCAGCAAATATGAACCAAGAAGCTTCTGGTTCTAATATTTCAGATTCAAATCCTTGGAGTTCTGAAATGGAAGGCTTCAGAGGCGGGAATATGGGTGGTCCAGATGACAGGGTTTTCGATATGTATGGTTATAATAATAATGTGCCTTTTCCGCAGCCGATTGGAGATTATTTAGATTATGAGTCTCGCAGAGGGACGAATATGTTGTAGCGAAAATTTTGTTGGCATGAAATGTGCTATGAGGCTTTTTATCATATTTATTCATTCAAACAGTAAATGGAAAGGAAATGCCCTTACATGTGTGATTTAGCTCATAATTTGCAGCCATAGGTAGTTACTATTTTCATTGTTGTTTGAAAGAGTCTACTTGTAATCTCTAGACAAACTTTGTATGCCTTTCTACATAGATGGGACCTGTTGGAAGAGAATACAGATTTATTCTTTTATTCCCTTTTTTGTTAAAGAGAAAACATAGATGTGAATTCATATAAGTAGGCAGGCTTTGGGAAGAGAGGTGAAAATAAAATTAGGATAATGAAAATAAGCTATATTTTTACGTGGCTCTTTCATACGTGAGTTTGGAACTATTGTGCTTGATATATATTGTTTGGATCTTATTGTTCTTGATATATGTTGTTTGAATCTCGCACTATCAACTTAAACTTTTAGATTTTAATATGGTTTTGGAGTTTGAGTTCAAAAAAAATTGACCTCGTGTAGTGCTTTATATTGATATATTGACTATGCAAATGTGTTTAATTTGTTGGCCCCCTTATTGAACCAAACTAAGGGGGTTGGTTGAGAAAATTATATGAAAAGTCATGAATCATCAAGCAATTCTAAATGAGTTGAATAGAAAAGAAATTTTTCCTAAAACTTAAAATTGATGTTTGATAATTGATATGTGCCATATCTGGATAATAGTGTTTTTCACTTTCAAACTGTTTTTTAACAAGTTATTTGAAAATGGTAAGTATCAAGTGTTACAACCAAATAATTTGTATAAACTATTTTATAGAAAAAGTATAAAATTCCTAATTATATATATATATATATATATATATATAATGTCTGTTAAAATTAAAATCTAAAATGAAAGTAGAGTAAACAAAAAGGAAAATAAAAGTATTTAAAAAAAATTGAAATCTGAATACTGCTGTAGCAAAATGAGAAAGTCGTAGTATTTCTTTTGATTGTTGGAGACTATAACAGTGAAAAGGCAATTCAGTTGGGCTGACTGAAAAAGCTAGTCCAATCCTCCTCCTTAAGTCGGCACAATTCAGACCCATTAATAAATTTTAACGTCCAAAATAAATAAAATTAACTACTTGATGATTCAGGTATTTAGGCATTAAGCACCACTAAGCAATAATCAAACAACTACTAATTTATTTGTTTGTTTGTTTTTTCACATGAGTGTGCTTGTTAAGAGCAATATTGACTTTGAAAAGTCAATGTCATTCATTTTTAACTTTATAATTGACATGCATTCTTTTGGAATTTTGAAGGATTATTTCATAACTATAATATTTTGTTTAATATTTTACAATAGTATGGTTATACTCAGATGAATTCGAATTAGTTTAAAATTTAAAATGGTGAAAATTAGTAGTCGAAATAAAAGTTAAAAAAAAAAAAAAAAATACTATTATGTTTTAGAATTATGGAGCATTTAAGTAAAGTTATGTACCATGATGACTTTGAAAGAGCTCAACATCATATTTTCGAAATATTCATAAGCACCTGGAATTAGTCACTACACTTTTAGATTTTTATTTTACTATTAATATTTAAATAGTCAATGGATTTTGATTTTATATTGAAAGAACCAAAGTTGACTTTTCTATTGATGTTAATTCTGACTATTGTTATGCATTTGAAAAATATTAGAAATTATGAAAACCAACTTATATGAAATTATATCATATTTAAATTTGAGGTGTTTTAGTTTTGAATTTAAAGTCAAGCTCACTCATGCATTTTGGAGTGGAGGAAGTTCTTAGTGCTTGGCTATTCTGCTTGGGAACAAAATTACGATATTGGCGCGTATAACCATTCTATAAATCTATTTTGGAACGAAACTCTAAATCAATGCTAATCTATATTTATATATATATATATATATATATAAAGCACAAACAAAAAATTTTTGGTTCAACACTTTACCAATTTAGGATAATTATGCCCCTTAACTCATACTTTCATTATCTAACTTAATAAGGTTATTTATGTCTTTTCATAATGAAATTAAAAATTACACATTTATTGCTATTAATACATGTTAAATGAATTTATAACTTTAATTCACTTTTAATTAATTTATAATGTTAACTAAATTAGAGTAGAGAAATTTCAATAGTTTTTTTCTAAATTAAAATAACACAAATTCGTCAAATCAATGAAAATTCATCATATATATACACACACCAACACTTAAATTTATTTAATTAAATTGTATAATATTTAATAATTGCTTATATATATATATATATATATATATCAATTGTTTTAACTTAGAACTAATTAAATATTAAAAAATTACATAAAATATTATAATAATTTTTTATAATATATCAATAAACAATTGTATCTAGTCTGGGTAACGTCGGGCATTCGAGCTAGTTATATATTAGAAGCACAAAATTATGATATTGTTGTGTATGACTACTGTCTAAATACGCAAATAGGTATGTAAATGAGTCGAATCGAGTCGAGTATTGACATTCTTAAATTCTACTTGTGTAATTTATCGAGTATTGAATGAATTTTGTAAATGTCTCATTTAATTACCAATCAAGCACGAATACAAATTGAACATGAGTAATTTGAAACTTTCAAGTTAATAACATCGAATATTAATAGAAAAAAATGATCTGATAAGAATCAAGTGATTAATTAAACTTAAAAATATGTTTATATTTTACTCATTAATGTATTGAATCAAACTTTAAACCAAGTGATCATGAACCAATCCCTAACTATTTTCTTTCATTTACAGGCTTATACAGAAAACACCAATTTCTTTGTTTTAACACACTTGTTTGTAATGATCTGATCGAATATGTTAATAAATAAAGCTATTACCTAGAGATTACCTTTACAAATAATTAAAAGTATTAAAAGTATTTTCACCATTATAAATTCATAAGAACTTAATTTCAACCATTAAAAACTCAATGAAAAATACATATATTTATCCAATAGTAAAAAAATGTTAAATTATTTTCATTTTTAGAATATTGACACAACCCATCATTAGAAGTTCAATGGTAGGTTTTGATTAGAATTATATAATTTCAGAGTATTGAGAGAAATTGTGTGTAATGTGTAAGAGAGGGGGTCAAATCATGTGTAAATCTATTTTAGAGCGATACTCTACATCAATAATACAACAACATAGCTAATGAGGTATTTATCTAGTAGTTAAGACTGAATTCCTGAATTCTTGAAGTTTATTACTTATAAAAAGTCTTATGTTCGAGTATTTCATATATAGTATGTTGAGAGTAGAGCTATTTTCTTTCTTATTAATTTAAATGGAATTTTGTTTTCTCTTACACAAGAGGGATGGTTCTTAGGAGATTTGATGTGATAGTTGTAAGAACCCTGTATTTTTAATATTTTGAAGTACTAAATAAAATTATTTGGTTTCCGACAAAAAGAATGTCAACG
>JAUMHB010056381.1:1511-15439 GCA_032359685.1 Pittosporum tobira
GTCTCCGCTGGTTGCTTTGGTTACCTTAAGCATGTGTTGAATCATGAAAGAGCCGGTGTCAATTGGAAACCACTCCATCACTTTCTCTACGACCAAAAATAGTATGGTCCAATAAGCATTACATGTATCGGATACATGGATTGTGTAGGGATGCGACCTTCAAATTCTTGGGAGTGTAATCATCGGAGGTGATGAAGCTCCAAAAATAAGTGGAAATACAGTCGGCAGCTAGTGATCGAGGACCTCCAACCAGAAGTTTATATATAGTGTTGAACTCAGTTAGGGTCAATATATGCTCGTTGTTGAAAAGTCGAAATGTAATTCGACCTTCATTTTCATCTTCTCCCCTTGTTATCATATCATCTAGTGAGCTTAGAAACTCTAGCATGAGTCGAATTGAAGTGTTATATGAACGATGTATAAAATTATCCCACCCCACATTGCCGATCATCCATAAGATGTCTGCCAACAATCCCAACAGAAGCAGCATTCCTTCATGCATAAATCAAGTGTTGGGAATGCGGTAGTTCAGAAGAATATCATATCTGAGCCGCTAGTGCTCGTCACAGAAAAGAATGCTGGAAGTGTTCGATGGGGCAAATTGTCGAGCACCTAGTGAATGACTTGATTTTCCTTGTGATGAAGCACCTCTTACCCATTTACTTGACCTCATTTTATGCATCTTCACTCCAAACAATCACACAAGCAATACCGAAACTTACCCGGCTGCCGGTTTGAAAGAATTCGAACGGTTTCAAGCAGTGAACTTTGGTGGGTTTTGATGATTTGGGATGAAATTGGTGTGATTTTTTGTTGAATTGAATGATTTGGATGTAGAAGAGTATTTAAATGATGGTTATCAAGCTTGAATATGGTGTTTGGAGGGCTTACGGGCGTAAACGTTTTGGTTGGAACCTTGAAATAGCCGAACTTTCTTGTATAAATGAGCTGCCAAGACCAAACCAAACCTAAATACATGGCCAGGATACTTTACGGGTAGCTTTAAGGCCGTAAGGCCAACCTTAAGGTGGCCTGGTTTGAATTTTGATTTGACTTTTGTAGTTTTCAGCCCCGTAGTCCGATCGCGTCTGTTCTTTTTGCTAAAAATTCCTTGTGCATCCCAAAGTTTAAACTACAAAAAGATTTGAAAAACAAAACACTAAAAAAAAGTTAAAATTAAAGAAAAACTGCACCAATTTTACAAAGGATACATAGCTTAGGTTGCCTCCCAAGAAGCGCTTGTTTTAAAGTTACTAGCTAAACTTCGTCCATGTTCCAAGTTAAGTTGGGATCTTGAATGTCACGATGACTTAAGAGGATCAAAATCCTCCCCATGATAGTGCTTAAGTCGTTGGCTGTTTACTTTAAAGAATTCTCCTGCCGAATTTGTCAATTCTACTGTATCATAAGGGAAAACCTTCGTGATCCGAAATGGACCACTCCACCACGACTTCAATTTACCTAGAAACAAATAAAGATGAGAATTCTATAATAAAACTTTATCGCCCACTTTGAATTCCTTACGCACAATGTGGCTGTCATGTTACTTCTTCGTCTTTTCCTTGTAAATCCTAGCACTCTCGTAGGAATCGTGTCTAAACAACTCACTCAACTGCTACAATCTCTTCTTACCCACCTCCTTTAGGTTAAAATTAATAGTCTTTAGCGCCCAATAAGCATGGTGTTCCAATTCCACTGGAAGGTGACAAGACTTGCCGTAGACAAGGCAGAATGGTGACATCCCAATTGGAATTTTGAATGCAGTCCTGTATGCCCCCAACGCATCATCCAATTTGTTCGACCAGTCCTTCCTATTAGAACTCACTGTCTTTTCCAATATGTGCTTGAGTTCTCGATTTGAGACCTCCATTAGCCCATTGGTCTGGGGGTGATAAGCGACAATAATTCTATGGGTAACGCCATATTTCTGCATGAGTGACGCAAATTATCTGTTAATGACGTGAGTACCTTGGTCACTAATAATGGCTCTTGGTGATCCAAATCGCGCGAATAATTTTTCTTCAAGAATTTAACCACATGTTTTGCTTCACACGTTGGAAGAGCAGCTGTTTCAACCCATTTTGAGACATACTCTATCGCTACCAAGACATATGCATTACTGAAAGAAGGTGGGAATGGTCCCATGAAATCAACACCCCATACATTAACAACTTCACAATCGAGGATGTTATTTAATGGCATCTCATTCCTTTTGGATATGTTCCCCATTTTTTGACATCTATCACAACCTTTAGCATAACTGAAGGCAACCCTAAATAAGGTCGGCCAATAAAAACCAGACTGCAAAACTTTCAAAGCAGTTTTATTAGAACCAAAATGGCCACCAGCTGGCATATCATGACAATGATATAAAATTTTAGTAGTCTTATCATTTGAAACACAACGTCGAACTATACCATCTGCACATATCTTAAATAAATAAAGTTTAACTTAAATAAAACTTTTAATGAGAGAAAATAATATTTTCTTTTGCTGATACGTGTAGTCTATTGGTAGTACCATGCTTACCAAATAATTAAGGATATCTGCATACTCGGAAAAATTAGCTTGTGTTTGAAATAGATTATAGTCTGGGAACTTCTCACTAATTAGAATTTCATCATCAAAAGCATTTGAAAGTTTGCTCAAATGATCGACCACTAAATTTTCTGTCCCTTTCTTATCCTTGATCTCCAGATCAAATTCTTGTAGTAGAAGGATCCATCGGATAAGCCTGGTTTTTGCGTCCTTCTTTTGGAGTAGATACTTGAGAGTTGCATGATTTGTGAAAACAATCACTTTTGAACCAATACGATAAGATTGAAATTTATCAAAAGTAAATATAACAGCTAAAAGTTCCTTCTCCGTAGTGGCGTAATTTAGTTGAGCTCCTAACAATGTTCTGCTTGCATAATAGATGGCTCGAAAAATCTTATCCTTCTTTTATCCCAATATAGCACCGATCTAGGTATCGTTAGCATCACATATTAGCTCAAACGACAATGTCCAATCTGGAGTTGTTATAATTGGAGCCAAAACTAGTTTCTCTTTTAGGGCGAGGAACGCTTTCAAACACTTTTTGGAAAAATCAAATTTAGCATCTTTTTCCAACAATTTGCATAGCGGCCTAGCTATCTTCAAAAAGTCTTTAATGAATCTTCTATAAAATCCTACATTTCCCAAGAATCCTTGAAGTAGCTTCACAGAAGTTGGCAGAGGTAACTTGTAAATCACTTTAATCTTTGCCCGATCAAATTTTATTCCCTTTTTCGAGATCTTGTGGCCTAGTACAATGCCTTCTTGTACCATAAAAATGGCACTTCTCCCAATTCAGTACTAGGTTTATCTCTTCACACCTCTGTAAAGCCAGTTCTAGATTATGTAAGCACTTGTCAAAACTGGAGTCAAACACAAAAAAGTCATCCATAAAGATTTCAATACAACTCTCCATCATCTCTGAAAATATGGCTATTATGCATCTCTGGAATGTAGCTGGTGCGTTGCAGAGGCCAAATAGCATCCTTCTATATGCAAATGTTCCATATGGGCATGTGATGGTGGTATTTTCCTAATCTTCTAGAGCAATTAGAAGTTAGAAGTATCTAGAATACCCATCCAAAAAGTAGTAGTATGTGTATCCCGTAAGTCTTTCAAGCATTTGGTCTATGAAAGGTAAAGAAAAATGGTCCTCCTGAGTAGCGTCATTCAATTTTCTATAATCTATACATACTATCCACCCGGTGACAGTTCTGATAGGAATCAATTCATTCTTTTCGTTGTGGATGACCGTCATACCTCCTTTCTTGGGTACTACGTGTATTAGGATTACCCACGAACTGCCAGAAATTAGGTAAATGATCCCTGCATCAAGCAGCTTAATCACCTCTTCCGTTACGATTTCTTGCATATTTGGGTTGAGTCTCCTTTTCGGTTGGATGAATGGTTTGTATTTTTCTTCCATTAGAATTTTATGTATACAAATCGAAGGACTAATTCCTTTAACGTCAGTTATAGTCCATCCAATTGCTTGTTTGTGATCCCTCAAAACCTTCAGCAACTTATCTTCCATTTCTCCAGTCAACGAAGGAGAAATAATAACGGGCAGTCTAGTTCTCTCTATGAAAACATATTTCAAATGAGGAAGTAGATTCTTCAATTCCATGGTGTGTAGTTCCTCAATTGATGGTGGTGGCTTGGAATCCCACATCATTAGTTCATTATATTTCGATTCCAGGGATCTCAGCCAAGGTCTAATTGTATGTAAGTGTTGAAGAGCTTCTTATTCCTCATTACAACCAAATCCTTCTTCAATTTCTTGCACTATAGAGTTCAAAAGTGGATCTCCTGCATTGGTTAGATTAAAGATATGTTCTACTTCCCGATCTATAGCATCAATCATCCATACATTGTTTCTCTCACTGGGGTACTTCATTGTCTTTAGGACATTAAACATGACTTTGTCGTCTCCTTTTCATAACACCAATTATCCTTCTCGTACATTTGTCAAGGCCCTTCCTGTTGCTAGGAAAGGTCTCCCCAAGATAATCGACAAATCGACGTCTTCCTCAATTTCAAGCACCACAAAGTCAGCTGGAAAAATAAATTTATTTACCTTTACCAACATGTTCTCCACAATTCCCTTAGGATATTTGATTGATCTATTTGCTAATTGAAGGGATACTGCAGTGTCCTTGATCTCTCCGACCCTAAGCCCCTTGTAGACCGAATATGACATTAGATTAATACTTGCGCCCAAATCACATAATGCTTCGCCGAACTGCACATCTGCTATTTGGCAGGGAATAGTAAAGCTTCTTGGATCATTTAGTTTCAGCGGTAGCTTATTCTGTAAGAGAGCATAACATTCTTCGTTCAGCTTTACGGTCATACCATCATCCAGTTTCCTTTCATTTGAAAGAATATATTTTAAGAACTTCACATAATTTGGCATCTAAGTGAGGAGATCAACCAAGGGAAAGTTGATATGAAATTTCTTGAATGCTTCTATGAATTTGGAAAACTAGACTGAATTCTAATTCTTTTTTATGAGTCGCCCCGAATATGGAAGTGGAGGAGTATAGGGATTTGGAGTTGACTCCTTTTCTTTCTCAGAAGATGAGGAATGAACATGTATCTGCTCTTGCTCTTCCTCATTTTTCTCTTTTGGTTCTTCTTCAATCCTCTCTTCTACCTCATTTAATTCTTTATGCACTTCTTAGCGTGATGGCTTTTGTTCGATCCATCAAATTTTTCTCGTTGTTGCTTGGTAAAAAACCATGAGGCCTCATCGTTAATTGTTGCGCTAGTTGGCCCACCTGTTTTTCAGTGTTTCTAATAGCGGTCTCTGTGTGCTGGATCCACGCATTAGTGTTCTTGAAACCTTCATCAACTGTTTGGGCCAACTTTCTAATCAAAGTCTTCCAAATGCGAATGGGGTTTCTCCATATTCTGTGGATGAGGTGGTATGGGAGCCTGATTCTATCCACTCTATTATAAATTAGGATGGTTTCTCTACCTTGGATTGTAAGTGTTTGAGTAGGGATTGTTATGTGATTTGCCAAAATTTGAAACATAGTTAGCGTTGTCAATAACAAAAGTGTTACCAACTTGGCAGTCATTACTCGCATGATCTCCACCGCAAAAATTGCATGAAACTCCTTAGATCTTTGAAATATTGTTTGTTTGAGAGTTTATTATCCTGATAAGTGCATCTATCTTTACATTTAGTGCTGCGATGGTTTCTACCTCATGCACTCCAGTTGCCTTCTTCGCTAAGAATCTCTCAGATAACCATTGATAACTATTGGCAGCCATCTCCTCCATCAAAGCGAAGGCCTCTTCAGGTGATTACTACTCCCACCAGCTGCAACGTCTATCGTACTTTGCAAGGTTGGATGTATCCCATTATAGAATGTTTGCACTTGCATCCAGACCAACAAACCATGATGTGGACATTTTCTGATCAATTCCTTAAATCTTTCCCATGCTTCATATAATGATTCATCATCTAGTTGTATGAACATGGTAATGTCATCCCTCATCTTGGCCAACTTGGAAGGAGGGAAATATCGGCTTAAAATTTTTTGGGTTGTTTCCTCCCAAGTGGTGATAAAACATGTAGGTAGTGAAGTCAACCATGATTTAGCCTTATCTTGTAATGAGAACAAAAATAACTTGAGCCTGATTGCATCATGAGAGACTCCGTTAAATTTGATTGTGTCATAAATTTTGAGGAAATTCTGTATATGGAGATTGGGATCTTCATTCGGTAGCCCATGAAATTGCCCTGCATTCTTAAGCATGTGGATCAGTCCTGGTTTAAGTTCAAAAGTATTTTCTTGGATTGCAGGCCTTGTTATACTTGATGAGCAATCTTGGAATGAGGGCATAGCGAACTCGCCCATCGTTTTCTTTGGCATCACGATCTCGTCTTTGCTTCCTTGCATTTTGTATTCTTGTGGTTCTTTGGGAGTCTTTGCAGAATCAAATGTTGAATTTAGATTCCTTTGAACTAGATTCTTCTCCCTCAATTGCCTTTGTAGAGTCCTTTCGGGATCCGAATCAAAGTCTGCTAAGTCTCTGCCTTGACTCCTTCGTAACATGCACTGAACCTAGACCTGAGAAATCAAGTCTAAACAAGTAAACAAAGTAATAAAAGAAATAAAATAAAAAAAAAACTAGACTAAGAAAAGAATTTCTAATTCTGATAATAATTGTAATAAAATTAGTCCCCGACAACAATGCCAAAAACTTGGTTGGTGAATACTACAAGTGCACACCTATCCAGTTATAGTATAAAAAATATCGATCCCACGAGGACTAATTTTAACAACTATGTGTTAATTTAGAATTTTCTTTTCTTATCTAACAATTAAATAAAGATTTGATTTTTAAACTAAAAATAATTAAATAACTAATTACTGAGCAAAAGTAAATTGGGGTTTTATCAAATAGAGAAAATAGTACTAAGATTTCAATTTCACTTAACCATTTATAATTAAAGCTAATTGATTTACCATGCGAGTTATAGAATTTATCTGTTGTGATAGTAAAATTTCTCAATTTTAGATAGTTACTATATCTCTAGTTATAGCATCCCTAATTCAACTTACCAATCCCACAGTCTCCATACAAGATTTAAATAATTTGAAAAGCATTAAGTTCTTTGGAAATTCCCGGATTCATTAACCTAAATATAATTACTATCGAAACCGCACAAGTCACCTTGAACTATCTCTAGCAAAGTTTAACCTATGGTTATGTCTCAATTTTCACTCACTAATCTTCTCCTCTTAGTTATTTAATTATATGACAAGAGATCATCTAAATAGTAGCTAATTATTTAGAAGTATTAAACTCATAAGACATATCTCATAACAAATATATCCATAAAAAGCATGATAAAAATGACAACTTTAATTTCTCATGGGCAAGATCCATCTAGTTTTAGTACAAGAGTGTTTAGCACATAATTAAATTACAGAAAATAATAGAAAAGATAGAAAAACACATTGAGAAGTTGGCAGGAATATGTCTTGGACAGCTTTCCCGTCTCCGCCTCATTGAGCTCATAATCTTCTCTCGATCGTATCTTGTATATAAGGGGATCTAGAAATCTGAGCTAAGAGGGGGTTTATATAGCTTTCAATCATGGAACTAATCACAAGTTGACTCAAATTAGGTTTGTTGTCTTTCAGTCCATGTCAAACACCTTGGAAAAGCCCAAAATCGCATATGTTAAAACTTCCCCGGAAAAGTCAATAGAAATCGCATAAAACCTCATGGGCCATCTTATAACCAAGAAAACAGATGTATACCATCCTTGCGGTCAAGATTATGGCCACAAGATTGACCGTAAACTCTCCTGGAGTTTGGTTTTTACTTCCTTCTTCGATTCTGGAAATCCTTGTTTGTCCGAGATTAAGTCAAACTTGATTTTTTCTCTGAAATAGGCCTTTTCAAGCCCAATTCTCTGCAATACAAGCCCAATAACCATACACACAATCTAATCCCTTGGACTGATGATATGTTAGTCCAAACAAGGATATGTAAGTCCAATGCATGCATTTTTATAGTAAATCAAGATAATAATCGCAATAAAATATAGATATAATAAGTACTAATCAATAGGTGGGGATAAATTTCCATCATTTATCTATATAAAGGATTTCGAAATTCTTATAATACAACTATCTTCATTCCTCCATTAGTTCTTTACCTTTTCCCCCAGTATCTTTAACGGTGATATCAAAAGTACAAGCGATTGGTCGAAGTGGTTCCATGTTTGCCCTCGGTGACATCGTTTTCGACTCATTCGTATCCATAACGATCATCTGAAATGTGCGGGTTGTTGACTGCAATGGTGCATTACTAATTCTAGTGGATGTTTGGCCTAACCTTGTTCAACTTCTCTCTTCACCTTGAATACGAATCTTTCTGGGGCAGTTTATGAAAATATGTCCAAGTTCTCAACATACAAAATAAGTGCAATACAGTGGGTTGGGACAATTATTAGCAATATGCCCTATTTGGTTGCATCGATAAAAATGTATAGGTCCTACTAAACATGGCCTTCCGCCATGATTCCTTCCACAATTGTCACATTCGTCATTTGGTCTCTCATTTCAGTCTTACCTACTTTCTTCAATGGGTCTTTTTTTTCCACTGAAACTATTGGTATGAATCTCAGTTTGGGATATTCGAGAGGTTTCAAATTGTTCGCCATCACCTTTCCCTTTCCTAAGATTAGTCTTTCTTTGACTCTGCTTGTGCTCAGTCAAAACATTCCCACTTCTTTCTGCTATGATTGTTTTTTCCATAAGCCTATCAAAATTGTTTATCTCCAGTAAGGTCACTTTGTTGTACAACCAAAGGTTCAATCCTTGCTCAAATCTTTTAGCACGTCTCCTTTCGATGTTCACTAGATGCGGTGCAAATCTTTCCAATTCATCAAACTTTGTCGCATGCATATTGAATAACTGACATACTACCCAGCTTTAAGTCAAGGAACTCCATTTCCATTCTATCTGACATACTTGTCGGAATGTTCTTCTCAAAGAACAACTTCTTAAATTTTTCCCGTGATATTACTTAATTAGCTTTCTCTACTTCTCAAGCTCTCCTAACCTCTTCATCTTCCACTGCTACATTTTGTCCTTCTTCCAACCCTACTAGTTTTTCCCTATTCTCCATAGCATTCCACCAAAAGTTTGCTTCCCCTCTTAATAAATGGGTAGCAAACCCTGTCTTCTGATCATCAGCCAGAAAATTTTAAACATTTGCTCAACTTTTTTTAATCCAAGCTTGTCCTTTTGTCGGATCCTAACTTCCCTCAAAGATAGGGGAGTCTAAATTCCTAAAATCTTTGAATATCCCCATCGGGTTGTGTGGTACGGCTGGTGCCAGGTTTGTTCGTGCTGGTGGTGGTGCGTTGAGCATCGCATCATAAAGTAGGTCTATGACGTGTTGTACTGGGATTGGAGCTGGTTGTTCCACCTAGTTCAGAGATGGTTACTCATCTTGAGCTTGTTCTTGAGCTTCTTGTCCGGCTTGGTTTTGTCTTCTAAGTGGGGGTCTTCTTCTTCCTCTTTTAGGCGGCATTTTTTGACATAATATAACATATGTTAGATAATATTAACTCATCTTTACCTCAAAACTTTAATTCATTATTGTGACTATGTAGTAGCTTAGACATTCTCTCTCTCTCATTCATTTCTATTCCCAAATTTGCCTTAAATAGGCCCTACACTTCACTTAACTAGTGTCCTCTAAACCCAAAATGTTATTTTTATATCTTTTTTAACATTCTCCGTCTATCACTCGTCTGCTGGGAATTTGCGTTAACCTATAGCTCTGATACGAACTGTGATGCCCTAGTTTCGTACAACCAGTGAGCCAATTGTCAAAATATATTTTCTAACTTTACCTTTGAAAACCCACAAATATTTCTCATTTTACAACCATAATAATTATTACATTCAACAACTTGCTCTAAAACTCCTTTTGCCTCGGGCTAAACAAATCCCCAGCTCCGTCTCGACGTTAATTAACTACAAAAAAAAAATTTCAACATAGCAAGAATGAACAACTAATGCTCAGCAAGTACATCTTTCTAAACTTTTTTTTTTTTTCAAAACAAAATCTTTTCAAAACATTTTCCATGCATTCATTACAAAAATCATTTCTTGAAAACATGCAACGCACTTGATCCCTACTTTTCTCATGAAAACATACAATGCACTTGACCCTTAAATTTCTTGTTTTACATTTCATTTCTTATTCGCCCAGTCTATTCTGTAGACTTAACCCTTAGAGTATTCATTTCCCCAGTCTATTCATTGACTGAACCCTGTTCATTTGCTTAGTCTGTTATATAAACTGAACCTTTAGAGTATTCATTCGCCTAGTCTGTTCATTGACCGAACCCTTTTTATTCTTATTATTATTTGTTCTTTCCATAACATGCATAAAAAAAATACTTTTCAAAACCTTTACCAAAACTAAATGCTACTTATTATGCTCATGAAAATATTTCATGCATTCATGACATTCAATTCTATTTCATACATTCATAACATTTAATTCCACTTCATACATTCATGATAATCAATTCCACTTCATACATTTGATTGTGATTCAGTGCAAGTGTACACCAATCAAATTATAGTACAAAAAGTCATCGATCCCATGAGAATTGAATTTCAACTATTTACTAGTCAAGAAGTTCTTTTTCTTATCTAACAATATAAAAGATTGGATTTTATACTAATAATAGCTAATTAATTAATTAACTAATTACTAAGCAAACTTAATGACAATAAGAGAAAAAGAAGTACTAAGATTTTGATTTTACTTACCCATTCTTAATCAAAGTCAATCGATTTATCATGCAAATTATTAACTTTATCTGTTATGACAGTAGAATTTTCTAATTTTAGATCGCTACTCTATCTCTAGTTACATCATCCCTAATTCAATTATCAGTTCCACAATTTTCATGTGAAATTTAAAAAATATTAAAAACATTAAGTTCTTTGAAAATTCCCGGATTCATTAACCTAAGATGTGATTACTACCGAAACTACATAAACCACCTTGAACTATCTCTAGCAAAGTTTAATTTACAGTTATGTATCAATTTGCACTCATTAGTCATCACCTCTCGGTCCTTAAACTATATGACAAAAGATCATCTAAATAGTAGTTAATTATTTAGAAGCATTAAATACATAATACATAACTCGTAATACATAAACTCATAAAAGCATAATAAAAATGATAACTTTAGTTACTCATAAACATTATCTATCTAATCTCAATACAAGAGTATTTAGAACATATTTAAATTACGTAAAACAATGGAAAAGATAGAAAAACTCATTAAAACATTAGCAGCAATACTCCATTGATAGCCTTCTGGTCTCTGCCTCCTTGAGCTCTAGATCTTCTCCCGATCGTTTTCTCTATGAATTATGTCTAAAGTCTGAGCTCGGAGGGGTTTATATAGATTTTAAATCATAAGAATTTTCACAAGTTGACTCAAATTAGGTTTGTCATCTTGGTCCTTATCAAAAAGCCTTGGAAAAGCCCAAAATCGCGTAGGTCAAATCCTTCCAAAAAAGTCAACATAAATCGCGAAAAATTGTACGACCCAACTTACAACCATCCTCATAGCCGTAAGCCACCTTATGGGCCACCTTATGGCCATAAGTAGGCCAAAAGCTTCTCTAAATCTCTGGTTTGCTTCCTGCTTCGATTCTTGGCAATCCTTGTCCGTCTGGGATTCGTCTAAAACTTAATTTTCATCTGACATAGGCATTTTTAAGCCCAATTCTCTGCAAAACAAGCCCAATAATAATAAAAACATATCTAATCCCTTGGATTGATCATTTGTTAGCCTAAAATAAGGATATTAAAGCCAAATCCATACAAATTAGCAATAAATCAAGAGAAATAAGCATATAATAGTATATCAAATAAGCACTTATTAAATTCCCCCAAGCTTATCTACAACTAATAATCCATACTCAATAAACTAACACTTCATCATATACAAGTAAAATTCCCACACAACTTAAGTACAATCATCCATAATAAGTCTAAATCCTCATAAATTTCCCTTATACCCTACAATTCAATGCAAAATTGTTCTTATGCTCATCTGCAGCGTATACTAACTCATAGATATCAAAGCACCAAGTTGGACTTTTACATTTTAAGTGCAATACCGTAAACCACTGACCAAATAGATGGTTTCTCTTACCCATCGGCATGAATCGTCCCTTTGAATACCAAGATTGTGAGAACCCAAATTTATTAATGAATGATTACTAATATAATTTTTTTTATATCATTTAATGAAATTATATTCTGCATCGATATATTACAGAAAAAATGGAATTAAAATAAAAATGTTATGCCCAAGGGCATTTTGGTTATTTTGACAAAATTCATGCTCAAGGGCATTTTGGTTATTTTGACAAAAGTTATGCCCAAGGGCATTTGGATTATTTTGATAAAAGTTTTGCCCAATGGCATTTTGGTTATTTTGACAAAAGTTATGCTCAAGGGTACTTGGGTTATTTTGATAGAAGTTATGCTCAAGGACATTTTGGTCATTTTGACCATAAAGTCAAAAAGTGTTCAAAATCATAAAACGAATGAAGATCTAGAACCAATGCAAAAAAAAAGTGATATGAAACACCGTCGGATTTTCGGTTTGACCAAGTCTCGGGACGACTTTTGATTTGAGCGTCGTTTGGAAAAACGGACAGTGTTGTTGGAATCGCAACGTGCCAAAACGTAGGAATATAGTATAATATTCTATTTTTATTTTTTGGAATTTTAATTAATTATTTAATAAATTAATTAATTAATTCGTAAATCGAGACAAAATAGCAAATTTGAAATTTGAATTCTCAGTCGAGTTGACCAGGTGGGGCCTACTACCACGTAAGCTGTCGAATTTTGTCCTTTTTTGTTTTCCCTTTTTTCTTTTTTTCTTTTTCCCCTTTCCTTTTTCTCTCTTTTCGTTTTACCCCCCAACTTTCTACAGTTCTGCAGTTTACCAAATCCATGCAATGTCAGTTTCTTGCATAGATTGAAGCTTGTATAACATTCCTTTCAGTCTATATAACACCAATGAATCGAACCCTAATGGATTACACAGCCGCACAAGTCAAAAATTCAATTTTTAAAGTTCTTTTGCTTGTTTTTGCTCCGGGTAATATCAAAGATCAAATTTTAGGATGTTAATCATTAAATTGATAGTTATAATAGTATCTAGGAGTTAATTAAAAGTAATTTGAGCCTACAATCAATCAAAACGATCAAGAATCGAGACGTCTAAGGCCGATTTACAGTCGACTTGAAGTCCGACGTGTTCTTGATCAAAGATCATATTTTGGGGCTCAAATCGTATGTGTTTGGATCGATTGAAGGGTCTATTGGATTCCTACAGTTGTAAGGATCATTTTGGTACCTTTCAATCGAGTTTTCATATAGTTTTGAAACCAAATCAATTTTTCGGCGAGCTTCTAGTCGCCGGTAATGGCTTCTTGGCCAAAGATGAAGGTGATGACATCCGACCACTGTTTTTCTATAGATTTGACCAATGGGGATAATGAATTTCAATGTTTTATCAATCTATTTGCCACAAAATCGATTTTTCCCTTCAAATCCGTGTGTGTATGCGTGTGTGTGCCATGGACAGTGGCCTTCCGGTCACCGTCGACCAGACAGACAGCAAACGACAACACTGGCTGGAACCAATGAGGAAGACGATGTTGACCAAGTTAATCGGTCAATGGTTGACTTGGTCAACCATTATTTAACTTCATTAACTTTGATTCTTTTATAATAATAATAATAATAATAATAATAATAATAATAATAATAATAATAATAATAATAATAATAATAATAATAAT
>JAUMHB010056392.1:0-15439 GCA_032359685.1 Pittosporum tobira
CATTTCAAAATCTCTGTTACAACACTTTCCCTCTAGAATACATTTTCCATCTTTCTAAATTCTCTACCATGGCTTCCTCCTCTCACCAAAAATCCCAAACCAAGTCCTCCAGACGTCCCCAAAAGATTGTCCCTTCTCCACAACCACAACTCTCCTTACCCCTCGAAACCCCCGCCCTACCACCCACCACCACCACCACCACCGATCACGTAAACCCTAACCCTAGCCCTTGCCCTACCTGCAACGCTGCGGACAAGGGCAAATCTATCGTTTCTTCCTCCAATTCCGCTGACCTCACTTTTGAGGAAGTCATTAAACGCCGGTCGGACAATCTGAAGGAATTATCTGCCTGTTACACTAGGCATTACTGGAAGCTCATGGAGGAGCTGAAGAATCAGCACACAGCTTATGTGTGGAAATACGGTAAGAATGACGATGGTGATGACATTGACGGCGATGACGAAACGAATAATTGTGGGATTCTTAAGTGTGCAGCTAATGGATGCAAGTACAAAGCAATGGCGTTAACCAGCTACTGCAAACTGCACATCCTCTTCGACCCAAGGCAGCAGCTGTACAAGCCTTGCGCATATGTCTTGAAAAGGTTTCATTTTTTCCTTATATGGTTTTTGGTATTCTTTAATTGGTGTATTCTGTAGTTTTAACGTGTTATGATTTGTGTGGAGTGTGCGTACTGTTATATGCTTATTGGTATGAATGACGAATTCATTTATGGGGTTTAGTTTACAATTTGATTTTTCTTTGTTTTAATTGATGTGTTGCTTTTGGAGTAGGCTATTATTTTTATGAATAATTGAGACACTTTGAGGGATTTATGATACAGTTCATGTTACATTGTTCGATTTGTTTTTAAGAGGACCCGATAGTTTTATATATTTTGCTTTGTTGTATTGTTGAATTGTTTGTCTTTGTGTGTATAGCAGGATATTACAAGTGGAAAGTAGAAAAGATAAAAATTAAAACTTTACTGAAGGTTACCCTGCTATTCAGAGATACAAATTGTCCTTTCAAAACTTTTGAAATGCAGGAGATAGGAAAAAGAGATCTGAGTGTTTGTCTAGCAAGAGGCAAGTGTAAGATGTTATAGTTTTTCGGGCATTCATAGAGTGGAAGTCGAAGATACGTAGTCCAGTTAAAAAAAAGTTTTTTTCACCTTACTGGTTGCAACTGGTGCGTGTCTGTTATTTTCTATAAAAAGGGAAAATAAAAGAAGCATTTGCTTTACCAGTAAGGCAAGAAATCTATTTTCAAATCATTTTTGCATGGCAACAAGATCATTTAAAACTTTTCATCAAGCCTATTGATAGACCATCATGCATAAATGAATTGTGTATACCGTGCTCTAAAATTTCGTTGAGGTAGCCACCTAAGTCTAATCGGCCCTGCACTGCCACGATTTGTCTGCATACGCGGTTCAAGTGGCCTGGCAGTAATGGGGGTGAATAATGTTTGCATACACAAGTCTACTTATAGAGAAATTATCATCTATGCATAATAATGTACATTATACATACATGAAATTTGATAAGCCATTGCATCAAGAACTATATTTGCAGACAGACCAGAAAAATTGGTGAAGTACGTCATACATAAATAGTAAGTTATGTACTTTACATGAAAGCTGAAACAAGATGAATGCGAGATGTATGTACGTTTTGAGCTGAACTGTTTATCAATTATGGAACTTGATTAGAGCTAAGTTTTTACTTAGGCTTGACTAAATCATACAAGTTCTGAAATTTAACTTGAATCCTAGAATACTTTAATTTTAGGGTACTGGAGTGTTCTGGTCAAATTATTTTTTCATTGGTCTTATCTTCTTATTGCTTTTCCTGATTTTATGCTTTCCTTAGATATTCAGACCTAACAATCCATTGTTCAGCCATTTAAATCACACATTATTTTTTTCAGATAGAGGAAAATTTTTTATTAGATGAGAAGAGAGAATACAAGCATAGAGGAGCCTAGGTGATGCAGGAAAACAGTTGAGATGGATGAATGGCATATAAAACAATGAAATAACAGGAAACTATCTAGGGATTAGGCTCCACGACTAACCTAACCTAACCCTAGGATCTCTTGATCTCATGCAAGATAGGAAAAATATTGAGTATTCAGTCTAAACTATATTTATCTTATTATTATTTTTTTAACTCTTTCCTAATATGCAGATTGTGCTAAATAGTCTGATCCACCGTAATCCCTTTAGAGGATTATTAATCGAGTTTCTCTGTATATAGTGCTCTGACAGGTTCTATAACTTGTGATAAGCCAATACTGCAATCTACGGTTCCTTCTTTCTGTGATTCTCATATGGAGAAGGGCGAAAAGCATCTCATCAAAACTTTGAAGAAGGCAGGTCTGGATGTCTCCTATTCAGACAAGATTGCTCCAAAATTGAATGTCCTTGCAGTGGAATGTGTACGGAAGATTCAGAGCAAAAGGAAGGCTGCCATGAGGGCAAATTGAAAGAAAGGGTCATTTGAGAGAGAAAGTGATAGCTCAGACGGTCAAACCGTAGGATTAATAAGCGCTTACTTAAGGTATATAAGGAGTATCTAGCTTTTCTTTTTTGACTTAGTTGTATTTGCTACTAGTGTAAAATGTACTTTTTTTTTTGGTTGTGCTGTCCTTTTCAAGAGTTACTATGTTAACTATTAGTATGCTAAGATAAAAGAAGGAAATATTATTAGAGGAGAGAAAGTGGAACTACAATACATATGAACTACAATTTGAGATAGTTGTCTTCCGTTTTTTCTCTGGTGCTTCTTTGTGGGCCTTTGCCATGAGTGCACTTAGGGGTATTTCTGTGTCTGCTTTTTGTAGATATTGGAGATCTGCCCTTTCTGAGTGTTTTTTCTTTTTAATTTCCCCTTGTTATACATGTGTCCGTGTCTATCCATCCTACGCTTTGTATCTTATCTTTTCGTCAATAAACGTAGTTTTTTTTTAAATCTAAAATGAAAGAGAGTTCTAAATTGGACCTCTTTAAAATTTCAATGGCTCTGCATGTTGCAAAAATTGAAGAAGCAAAGTTTTTGGTGTTTTCACCTTATTTAATGCCAAAGTGGAATTTGCTTCCACTCATCTCAAAACAAAAACAGCTACCAACGTCTGTTGCTTCTGATCTCCAAATAAAATAAAATAAAAGTAAATGGAAGTAGAAACAAAAACTCGATTGCAGAAACAATTACCAAATGTACCCTTACTTAATGTCTTACTAAAAAGGACTAATTG
The DNA here is from genome assembly GCA_032359685.1 of Pittosporum tobira. Lineage (NCBI taxonomy): Eukaryota > Viridiplantae > Streptophyta > Magnoliopsida > Apiales > Pittosporaceae > Pittosporum > Pittosporum tobira. The sequence goes on from JAUMHB010056392.1 coordinate 3,259, forward strand.
AAGTGGGAAAAAGATCTATGACTTGACTGGCTTTTGAAGTGGTATTGATTCGAAGACGGGATTCTTTTTTCCAACAGACATGTCTATATATAATTGGTAATAAAAGATGGATGAGAGAACATACAGAAATGGAAAGTTATAAATAGATAATGATGGCTTCTCTAAAAAAATATAGCAGCAGTGATCTTCTTGGGTGAAAATTTTCTTCTGACAAGTAATAATATTGTATAGAAGATTGAGATTTTGGATAGCCCAACTTGTTTGGGATAAGATGCGTATTCAGTTGAATTGAGTTGATTATATCAGAATTCTCAATCCTAAGCAGTCTTATTTATTTATCTTCTTATGTGGATGCTATATGAAACATATATTAGATGTAAAAATTCTAAATTGACATGAAAATGTACCACAAAGCAATCTTATAAGACACAATAAATACATTTCAAGTATTTTAGAGCTCCAAAGCCTCCGTTAAATTGATCCGGTAGAGGACTAGTTCCATCCAGACAGGGGCATAAGCAAGCAGCCAAATCAAGGCAGTAGAGGATTTTTAGAACACTGAATAATATTATACAAAAAATTGCCAAAAGGCCTGTTCTAATTGGATGTGTATACATTAGGACTTGGGAGTAACTTTTGTTTGGTGTCTGTTTTCATACGTTAGGAGCTAGCCAACTGTTTATTATTATTATCTTTTAATTATTTAATTTAATTTAATTTATTTTTTTTGTGAGAGGTAAATAACTTTCAAATCACTAAAAATTTATAAAACTTCAGGTACGTTAAACATTTTCCATGAGTTCGATATAGATTTCTCACAAATAGCAGTAAAGAAATGGTTCATGGTGATGTCGACATTCAGCGATTGACCAGTTCTTTTTCATTTGATAAGTAACTAGAGTTGCCCCGCACGATGCGTGGATATTAGTAATACATTAGCTAGCATTAAGCTTTTTATCATTATCTACGCCTCTCACCTATCCCTTTCTCTCTTTATTACTTTTTTTTGGTTCACTATATTTGCTAGTACATTTGAGTTCTTGTTTGTTTGAAATATGAGAGATTAAGGAAGGAATAATGCTACATATTGCCACAAATATGTTGCCACTTGCATGGCAAATAATGGTTTGATAGAAGTTAATAAGTGGGGTTTAACAATTAATAAGACATTATATATCTTTGGGACCGATTAGTGAAAACATAAATTAATGCATTCACTTATTTTTTCTATTGCAGGTCATTTTGATGAACTGCTGATTGCATCCCCTGCTTATGAAGGTACTTTATAGACCACTTTAATTGTCATCATAAACTCGGCCTTTTTTGTTTTATGATCAGGTTTCTCTTTCCACATGAACTATTATTATCTTTCTACAACTAAGCATTTCATTTTTTTTATTGATTTTAATTGTGTTATAGATAGATGGTCAGATGTGAAGGCATGAATTTTCTCTATAATGATATCGGAAATGATTGTTAAGCAAACTAAGCATATATAACTTGATATAATATAAAGCTCAACCTTTTCAATTGTTCTGTTAATTCTTTTTCCTGGTAAATTCAATGACTTCTACTCCCACCACTGGAAGAGAGTCCTTCTAATTTCCTTCCCCCCACCTCCATATTAAGGACTGCTTATACGTTCAAGACGTTTTTTTGATAGGTAAAGTCTGGCCCCAACTATGAAAAACAGTTACTGAAATTATAAAGACTTAACTTTATTATTTTTTTAGATTTAGGAAGCAATTACTGGAAAAAAAAATCATGTCTTGGTGTTTGCAATGCAAATTGTAATATTAGTAAAGGAATGTTAAAGAGAAGGCAGGATTCTTTTTTCTGAAAGAGGTAGTTCTGCAATACGTGTTATCCACTACTTGTTGAATTATTGATGTATTCACGTTCCTATCACATCTTAGTGCTTCATTTTGTGAAGGCCTAGTGGCTTGAAAGATAATTCTTAAATATTTTAATCTGGAAGAAGAATACTCCCTTTGTTCCACAAAAAGAGTTCCATTTCTCTTTGTTCTTAGTCGATTTGCACATTCCTAAAATTTAAAGTGTGATGTGAATTTATTAAATTTTCAACAAAACAACCGTGTTAATTGGAAGCAGGTTTGTTCTCTGTTCTGTGAGGAGGCTTGGGGATCCGGGACCTTAGTTGCTTTAACAATGCTCTGCTCAGCAAGTGGTTATAGAAATTTTAGGTGGATGAAGATAGTCTTTGCACGAGGGGTGTCATTAGTCACTTCGGTGTGGAGAATGGCAGTTTCCGGACAAGCGCTGGCTTTTTTCCTTTTGGTGGAGGCATATTGAAAGCAATTGGCGTAGTTTTTAACGATTTTATGTGGCACATTTTGTGGGAGGTGAGGAATGGCATGAGCATTTGTTTCTGATCAGATACATGGTGCAGTAACATTCCCCTTGCGGAATGTTTCCCTAGCTTGGTAGGTATTGCGTGGGACCTGGGGGCCAAAGTTGTTGATCACTATTCTGAGGGGGAGAGGGTGGGGAGGAATCGAGTGGTGGAGGGCTCACAAGAGTGCATGTTTCAGAGTTCTGCAAAGAGTTTACAGTAAGCCTGTGACTTGGAGACAAATTACCTCAGAAGGTGGTCCCCAGTCCTCATACAAAATTGGTGCAAAATAACCTCCAGAAGATAGGAGTTAACCTAGGTAGCAGGTTATTCATTGCGTGGCAGCAAGGAGTTTGCGGATTGTGGTGTTTTTATTATTTGATATATCTTGGGTGATGGCGTAACTGTTTGTGATATGCTGAAGATGTGGAGTGGAGTTCAGGTTGAAATTCGTTTCTGATCACCTTGTTCAGATTTGGTCTCTATTCCTTTACCTTTTGTTCTTCTGGTGCCATGAAGTGTTTCCAGGGTAGATTTTTAATTTTGTGGACTTTCTGGGAAAATTTGCTTCGTGAACCTAGTTTAGGCATCTCCTTTTGTGAGGCTGATCTTGTATGGATAGAGTTCCTGGCTTTTGGAGGGCACAGGTGTGCCTTTTTGTTTCCCTATGTCCTGTATACTGCCCGTGTACATGAGATTCGTTGTCCTTTATGGCGGTTTCTTTAATATAATTATTTAATTATCCAAAAATAAATAAAATTGACTATTGCATTAATTAAAATCGAAGACATTCACATTAGTTTTAAATTTTTGGATTTTGCAGATTGACTAGGAAAAAATTCAAATGGGACTCTTTTTGTGGAATGCATGGAGTATTACTTATTATCATGTTTGGTACCATTAAATACTTCAGATTAGAGCTTGGGAAGCGGGTTGAAACTCTCAAGAGCTTGAGAACTATATTCATTTGAAGGTTAATTTCTTTTTCCACTCAATCACACCGAAAATACGATTCTTCTTCTTCTTCTTCTCAACCGTAATAGTAGTACCATCTCATACTTTATGATAGGAGATCCTTATTTCCATAATGGAAAATTTAGTATTTTTGCAAAATCTCTCTCATATGTGAATTTGAGTCCACCAATGAAAATATTAGTTTCCTTTGTGAAAATTCTACTCTCTGTTGTGAGATTAATACAGCACTAGTACTCATGCACACATCACGTGTTATTAACCAATTTTTTTTTTTTTTTTAATGTGAGAAAAATTAGGATTGAGTTGGATTTTTTTTATGCACTAAAATATTCAAAGAGAGAGAGGGAATGACGAGAGAAAGGAGGAGATAAAATAGGAAGATAATTACTTTTTACGGAAGGACACCAATTTTTTAACTGTCCTAAAATTTTATTTTACTGCTTCAATGACACCAATTTTTTTCGGAGATCCCCTTGATGCAGCTTTCTAGTATAGCTCTTATAGCTATCTTGGAGCAGATATTCCCTTTATTTTCTTGTGTGTCCAATAGAAGGCATAATTCATGAAATGCAGAGGATAGGAACAAGAAGGAACTGATTGTTTTGCCTATGTGTTATACATGCAAATTATAGTTTCTAGTGACTTGAGTACTAAAGGATGCGTTTACAATTGATATCCCTACGTGGATTGTAATTATGCGGCTGCGTGTGTTCTGGTAAAATGAAAGTTGCTGGCTTCGCAACACTGTTTACATTATTAGCTAATACATGGTAAATAAATTACTTCCCAAAAATATTTCATTTGTCCCAGAGATATTAGACTCATTCTTAATTCTCTTCCAGTTTTAGATACGGCTCCACTGAAGCTTGGCCATTATTTCAAGCTCAATTGCTCTGGAAATTTAACTAGGTTGCACAATAGTTGGTGATATTAAAAAATCTTTTTCGGTGTTAGATATGTTGTTAATTCTCTTTCGTGGATTTGGCGGTAAAAAGGATGCTAAGATTTTATGGGAATGTGTTTCCTTCTATGGGGAATTTGGAACGAGCTAAATGCAAGACTGTTTAGAGGGAGTTGCTTATCTTTTAGTTTGTTGAGAGAGAATTATTTTTCTTGCTTCCTTGTGGGCCTTATGGGGGACTTTAGAGGGATTGTTATGACAGATTTATGTAGAGATTGGCGAGCTACACTCTTTTTAAGTGCTCGTTTTGTTTGTTTTCCAGCAGTCTGGTGTTGTACTCCTGTTTTTGTATCATCTCTTTTCTATTAATAAAAATCATCTTTTATCAAAAAAACAAAAAAAGAAAAAAAAAAAATAAAAAACTTCGGCAGTTCTGAGTTTATCATTCCACTCTTGGGTCATTGTTTGGGAGATTGTGGGAGAAAATTCTGGAGGCTGTGCTTTATTGCAAAGGGAGTTTGAAGCCTTCAAACATTACGAAAATGAGAAATTTAATATTTACGATAAAGCAGGACATCCTAGGCAGAAATGAATATATCACCGACAATAAGGATTATGTTTTGAAGAGCTTTGAGTTTTGGATCCCCTCAGCACTTACGCTGTACATGGCCTGAGTAAAGGAATAAACATGAAGAGGAGCCAAGCTATAAGGAAAACCTATCTATGATGCTGAATTGGATTATGATGTCTTATATGTGGTACTTCATACAATGGCTTGGTTACATTAGTGCATTGCTATGCGCAAAGTATTATTGTCCCAAATTCCCTCGTCTTGCAGGTTTCTTTGCTTTGTTGTGAGTTCTAATTAATATTTCTGTCAGGAAATATCCTCAAACTTTGTACAATAGAAGACTACTAATCGTAATTGCCTTTGTTGTGTGGATAACATGGTAAAAACCAATATGTTAGCTTTTCTTTTAAAAAGAAAAAATAAATCGACGATGTACTTGACTTTTGTTTTCCTCAGCCACTATTCTAATTTCCAAAGATATAATTTCAGCCTTTGCTTTTTACAGGTGGCAATGTGGTGGCAGGAGGATGGGAAATGGAATCAATGCGACTTCTAAGAGAAAACCATAACAAAGTGCCTCTATTACACTGATGGTAAGTAGCTCTTAATTCCTTTATGCTGCAATGCCCTGAACTTCAATAGCTGCTTTGGATTTTGTACATATCCTATAAAATGAAATTTCAAACTTCACAGGATGCCAAATGGCTGGTAAGCATGTCCTCATGAAACCTTTTGGTATGTTATTTGTATATTGGAGAAAGGAAAGGTATATAAATGTAATATTCATAACCCGTAAGGTAAGAGGTAGGATATTCATTAAACTCATGGTATGTCTGGTGCCAAAGATATACCAACTCCAAGGATTGTGTTCTGTTTATAGTTCAATTCTGTGGTGCATGATTGTATGAAACCCTGGTTTGAAGTAGAGCTGTCCAAACTGGTCTGTGCCTGGCCAAATTGAAACCAACTCAACCCGGAACATTTGCAATCGGGCCAGAACCTAAAAGCAGTTGGGCCTGGTGTGGGCTCATTTTTTAACGGCTGAACCGACCTAGAACTGGAATTAAACTGGAACCGGCACAAACCAGGCTCAGTTTAAAAAGAAGTTTTATATAATGTAAAACAATAACTTCCAGTATAATGTGTAAAACATAAAATATTCTTTTTCTGTGTTTTTTTGGTAAAGAACCTAACATAATTATACAGTGTAATATTTGATATATTTGCAATATTAACTTATATAATGCGTAATATTGACTTATACTATAATTGTAAGTCTCCATATTCAGTTCTTCTATTTACTCATTATTGTAATTGTAAGACATCATCATTTTACTAGCATAAATGATTTTATAAAACGGTTTTAGCATAAATAGTGTTGGTTTTTTTGGGATCTGGGGTGGGCCTACATTTTTCTCCCATGAACCGGCCCGACCAACGCTGTCTTAAAGTTAACTGTGGCCTGGAAGACTGCATGGTAGTGGTTGAACTGGCCAGAAACCAGACCAACTTCCATCCGCCTTAATTTAAAGTATAGCGAAATTATCAAACTGAGAGGCTTGACTGTGTGAAAGGATCCATAGGAAACGCTAGTACTTGTGTAACATCTTTGGATTCTAATTTTATTGTGTTTCTTCTTGTAGTCTTCAATTCTATTCTTACTCCCTAAGGGGGAGCAATTAAATGGGTTTAAGAGCATGTTTGGAACTGACTTTTATTGGGTTTCTTGTATAGCAGTTGACTTCTTTACGTTTAGCATCTTGCTTAGTTCAAGAAAGTAGCAAAAAACACCATTCTTGTAACTTCTCTGACTCGGCTTATGCAGATTATCAGTATGATGTTATCTACTGAGATACTTGTTTTTCATTTTTCCCTTTCTTTAAGTACTGTAAAAATGTTATCAACATTTAACTTGTTTTTGAACAATGAAACAGGGATTTGATGATTTATCTGCTCTACTGCATTTGTTACCAAGAATTGCTCTGAAGTCTGAACGGATGGTGCCGTGCGGAAATTAGTTTCCAAGGTGCTATATGGGCGTGCGTACCTGTATCGATCCTTTGAAAAGATGTTGACATCCCTTTTGAAAGGAAGATGAATAAAAGACATGTACCATATGGAAGCTCGAAGAGCAGAAGAGCTTTTGATGTTTTAATGTGAAAGGAAGGTTAGATAGATACAGAAGCATTTACAGAAGTCCATGGAGATGAGGATTTCAAAAGGTATGGAGGTTTACTAATGTATTCGGGTGCCTCCCTTTTCTCTCTTTTGGATGCATTTTTAGCGTTTCCCGAAGAACTTCTGGATGCATCGTTGAATTTTGATGTTTTACTAGTGGGATTCAGTAAGTAACTGATTTGAGCAATACCCTGATCTGTGGTAATCTGGAATGCCCAGGTCAAAGTAGCTCTTATTTATGGAAATTCCCACCAATTAAACATGTGAATGAGCTTAACTATATGGAATCTGGGTCAGGGGCATGTCAAGTTTCTGAAAGAAAATTGAAGTGGAGAGTTTTATGGTTTGCTGGTTGTTAATATTACTGTGAGCTATGCTGTTGTTGATTATCTGCACTTTTGGCTGATACTTTCTAGTCTTCCATGTTCCAACATCATATACTAAATTAACATTTTAGGTGAAGGTTTTTCCTCAGCGGTCAGATGCTCTTTTGTTTACAGCCTCAATGGATGATATTTTTGTGATTTCATCATTTAATGAGGTTATGTGACCCGGACCGGACACAGCCCATGGCCATGGGCTCTGGTAATCTGTCACAAAGATAAAACTCTTACATTTCGGGTTTTATCCGGATGCTCCTAAACTATTGACTTGCTGCGCATAATAACCTTACGAGAAGCTTTTAAAAGTTGGCATCTTCTTGTGTCTCTTGTGTGAATAGTAAGCATGTGGAATCTACTAGCCTTCTTTTCTTTCACAGTGATTTGGCTACTTTCTTATGGAATGGCTTCAGTTCTGTTTCGTGGATTCAGGCTTCTACTGCTTGCAATGATGATGTTAGTTCTTGGTGATATGTAATATTGTTGAAAACTCAAATTGGCTTTATTAAGAGCTCAACTCTTCCTGGTATCTAGGATGACTAGGAAAGACAGCATCTTTAATTGTGGTACTTCTACACATGGTGCTTAAATTACTGCATGAATGTTTTCATGTGGCAGATCGGATACATTCTCCCGCTGCTGCTAGTGTAATGCGTTTGTTCAGTATGGTGGTTGATGAGATTCGGATTCCTAAGGGGGAGTGGGTGCATTGGCGAACTTAATACTGTGTCTGGGTCTAACAGAAATGGATGGGCTGCAGGAGGTGTTGTGATTAGACATGCACAAAAAGACCGACTTGGCATATCTTATTTGAAAAAGACCACGTCAGTCTTTTGACTCGAGCGGACTAGGCCGGATTAGATTATGTATCAAAAAGTGAGGTTTGTTGAGGACTACCGGTCTAGGCCGATCTTGGATTAGTTCTCAATCGGGGTTTTTTATTTTTTTTAATTTAAATTTCTAAATTAATTTTTTTTTATAATTTATAGGATTATTTAAATTCATTTTTTCTATATATAAATTTCAAAATACTTTTATTAAGTAATTCTACATTTGTTAAGTTAGTTAAAATAGTTGTTTTATATAATTAGTTATATAATTATGTTATACAGGTAGTTATATATTTATTTATATAATTAGTTATATACTTATGTAGGAAGTAATTTATGTTATTTAGTTATTGTTATAATATTTCGTAATTTTTATAAAAAGAGTATTAAAAACAAAAAGAGTAGTTTTTTATAATATTTTATAATTTATGTTGGCTTTTAGAATCTAGCATGGGCTTATGTCAGTCTTCAACCATAACTAGTCCAAAGACTGGTTTGGATTGGGTCAGTTTTCAAACTGGTCTTTCTCATAATATAACGGCTTGTTAAGTTTTTTGGTATTTTGAAAGTTTGGTTCAGTTTTAATCGGTTCGGTCTTTGACTAAGACAAGTTTAGTCTGGGCATCAATTCTCGAATTTTTTGTACATCTCTAATTGTAATACGAGACCATTGAGTAGATGTTTGTATGACCTTTGTAGTTATTTATGGGTGTGCAATATTTTTGATTTTGGCACCTAGCTGTTTGTATGACCTTCTCAGTTATTTATGGGTGTGCAATTTGACATTCTAGTTTTGTACAACCCAGAAATTGGTCGTTAAAAATATATTATTTATTTTCCATAATCAATAATCTAAATAAATGACTAAGCTTAGTTGCGATGCAACGAAAAATGTATCTGTTACAAATAATATTATTACAATAGTTACAAATCAATAACTCACTTCACATTTTCTTCAAATTAGAAAAATCACTAGCTCTCTTGGTTGTCATCTATAATCCTTCAAACTATTTTCTCATCATTTAAACATAATTCAACAAAAATAATAACCACACTTTTCTTTCATTCAAGTAGTTCACAAATGTTTACACAATTAATGTACATAAATTCTTATTTGAATTTTTGGGTTATCACATTTTTCCCTTTTAAAAGAATTTAATCCTTGAAATTCGCGTATCAAGTAGGTGAGAATATATTTATGCCATCTCAAACCACAGTGGACTTCCCAAAATTTAATGAAACAACTCATTTTCATTCTTCCAATGGTTCTTTTCCTTTTTCTGGAGTATCTTTAATTGTCATATTGAAAGTACAAGTGGTTGGTCGAGGTGGTTTCATGTTTGCCCCAGTTGGTATTGTCTTTGGCTTTGATTGGGTACTTATCCCAGATTGGGATTGAGTTTGGACCTTTTAAGGATAATTTGTCGCAATGTGTCCTAATTCTTTACAATTAAAACGACCACCGTTCGTTGGTTAAAACAATTACTTGCTTTATGTCTTGATTGACCACATCGAAAGCAAACATTTGTTTCCATTGAACATGTCCTTCCTTTATGATTCTTTTCACAAATTTCACATTGGTCTTCTCTTATTCTCTGATTTGTACCCTTATTGATCTCTTTTCCTGGTCTCTTATTGCCTATAATGTTACTATTAAGGTTTTCGGCTTGGAGTACTTAAAACATCTTGGTTCATTCTCCACTACTTTTCCTTTTATTGGAATTATTTTTCTTTTGACTTTGATTATACTTGGACAAAGCATCTCTTGTTTCTTCGGCTATTATCGCCCTTTCTACTAGTTGATCAAATTTATCAATGTCCAACACTGCTACTTTATCGCATAGCCAAGGTTTCAAGCACTGTTCAAATTGTTTTGCACGCTTCCGTTCGGTGTCCACTAAGAGGGGTGCAAATCTTTCCATCTCATTAAATTTGATGGCATATGGTTCAACAGTCATATATCTACCTTTTTCAACTCAAGCAATTTAATTTCCATCCGATCCGATACACTTGTCGGGACATACTTCTCAAAAAATATCTCTTTGAATCTTTCCCAGGTTATTTCTTAGCTTTCCTGACTCTTCCTTCATTCCTAGCTTCATTATTACCTCCATCATTTTTTTCTCTCTGCTCCTTACATTTTTCTCGACCCTCCGCCACTTCCCACTAGTAATTTGTTTCCTCCCTTAATAAATAGGAGGCAAACTCAACTTTTTGATTTTTTGTCACTTGGCAGATTCTGAACACCTTCTCAATCTCTTTCACCTAGTTCTGTGCCTTAGTAGGGTCTCGATTGCCTTCAAAGGTTGGGGGTCTTAAATTTTTAAATTGCTAGAATGTGGCCATAGGATTATGTGGTGCGGCAGGCGCTAGATCCTCTTGTGCTAGTTGGGGTGCATTAAGAAACGCATTACGAAGTAAATCTACAAACAGTTGCATCGAGTTCAGGGCTGGTTGTTCCGTCTGTGTTTGCTCTGGAGCCGGTTGTTTGGCTTCATTTTGCATTCAAATCGATGGTCTTCATCTTCTAGGCGAATTAGAAATATAACAAGAATTACAAACGATATTAATTCATTATTACATTGCCAATTTAATTTACAATTAATATTTAATTAACAATTGAAACAACAATATATTGCTTAACATTTCATCTCTTGATCCCGGATATTATCTCAACCCAAAATATTGATAATGGATCCTTTCCATTCATCAAGTTCTATGAATCATTATCATTAATTCCTCTACATAATTTGTCTTTAACTTCCTCTCGTGAGTTTCATGCATCATCTCATTTCTATGGTAAACTATATAATCTTTTGGTCTTCGGTATCCAATACTTTTATTTCTTCCACATCCACTCCGATATCCTTTCTTAAATTCAATTCATTATTTTCATTATCAAATACCTTAGACACAATTTTTTATTCATTTATATTCTCAAAATTGCCTTAAAACAGATCCTAAACTTATTAAATAAGGTCTAACTAAACCCAAAATGTTATCTTCATATTTTCTTAACGTTCTCCATCAATCGCTCATTTTTTGGAGATTTGTGTAAGCCCATAGCTCTGAAACCATTTGTTATGCATCGGTTCCGTACTACCAATAAACCGATCATAAAAAATACACTACTTTCTTTCCGTAATCAATAATCCAAATAAATTACTAAGCTCCGTTGCGATGCAACAAAAAATGTATGTATTATAAATAATATTCTAATAACACTTACAAATCAACAACTCACTTCACCTTCTTGCTAAGGCTGACAAATCCTCAACTCTTTTGGTCACGAATTTTAATAATATTCTAAAGGAAGGGGGGGGGGGGGGGGGGGGGGTTCAAGATTTTTAAAAATGTTTTTGATGGTTGAGTAACACGGATTTTAAGATGAATATATATATATGTGTGTGTGTGTGTGTAAAATTCTTTTTAGTACATTTATATGTTATATTTTTATTTATTTGAAAAAGATTGGTCAATATATGATTTTCTTACAACTTATAACTTATTTTAAGTAATAAATAAGTTTTAAGTTATTTTGAAGTAAATTATACCAAATAGGATATCCATGAAGCGACTAGATAAACCTTGTCGATTATATATATATCTCTTTCTTGGTGTTAATTTTTATTCGCAGTAATTGATTACTGATAATAGAAAAAAAGATAAACAATTGAAAAATAAAAGAACAAGTACTATTAGATTTTTTTTTCTTTCACTTGCTTAATTCCATGATACCTTTAAATTAAATCATAAATTGAAAGCAGTCTTTTTGCAAGATCAACGACACATAGAGTTGAAAGGTCAACCAAAGTAGGATGCCACCGATGTCATAATAAATTGTTGGACTCTCGGAGAGTGATGCATTTTTCAAGAAATTTATCAAATATAATTAGTTATCTAGAATTATCAAATATACTTTTATAGAACCATAGAAGTAAATTGACGATTGAGGTTGACGATAGAGGATGAGTTTCATTGTTGTGAGGGAAA